>JAPYMA010002197.1:0-187050 GCA_035041965.1 Anisakis pegreffii
AATACAACATATTCATTTGATAACAATGGTCATACTGTGGACCACCGGGATTGTGGCTAGGGGCTGTTGCAGATGCAATTTGCCTCCCAGCAGTTTGGCAATTTCTCTCATCTTACAAATTGGCGCCACTGTGGCACCATTTGAGGGCATGGAGTTTATTTTCGTTCATTTTTTCATTAATTTGCGTTTTTTATCATTTTCATTAATTTGCTGTATGGATTGTGCGTGCATTCCATATGGGAGAATATTGAGTACGTTTCTTAATGAATAGCACTCGACATAAATTGAATAAATCGTAATTTATTTCGAGTGCTGATTATTAAGGAATGTATCATTCCCGGTGATCCACTGTTTATGAAATACAATATTTTCATAGTAGATATTAATAACGCATAGCAGCTAAGGATCAATAAGTTATTTTCTATTTATATGATCATTTGATGAATTTATCTATTTATGAGCATTCTACAAGTTAACTTGGTTTGTTTTCTAATTCCTTGAATGATACTCAGTTTTTGTGACTTCATTTGCTTGCTATGCGGTAGCATTCAGCTCTATCAACTTAGCTGATTAAAATTATTCCTGAATACAGTTACCAAATTTTGAAATCCCAACTGGGATTTGGCATGTTCTCATTTTTAATATTCTTCTGTTACTAATGATCGCGTATTTGATGATAATAGTTTTTGTCGTGACGCAATGTGCTCTGACCATTGTAACAATCCAAATTCCTAACAGCGTTTAAAGCCTTTCACCAAAATAAAAACATTTTTTTACTGCATTCAACTCAAGAGTGGTGCACGAAGAATGTTTAGCACCAAGATGTGGCTATGAAAATTGGAATGAAAATGCTTTAAAATTCCGTTCACTCTGTTACCACTAATCCAGCATGGAACTGTCCCTGGTAAACTGCTTTGCGAAAAATTCTATAATGTGAGCACGAAATCAAAAATTCTCATGTTGCTTCATCAAAAAAAAGATGGCCTGTTCGTTGAAGAATCCGGTTGTTGTTGTGCCGCTACCGGAATGTTGAATCCACCCACTCGTCTTCTCGACCTCATTATTTCGAATCACCTCCACTGACGTCGCGAATACTTCCTATCGATCCCCATCGTACTTTGCTCGTCCTCTGAAAATATTCAACTCATATTATTTCGATTCCACCTTTTTGTGAATTATCCGTATCCTACTAATATAACCTACTACCTCAACGAGCAACCTCACCCCTCCCTCGAACAAGTTCAGCATTTTCACTCAAAAATGAAATTGACCTAAATTCTGTAGCACACCTCA
Organism: Anisakis pegreffii; assembly: GCA_035041965.1. Taxonomy (NCBI): domain Eukaryota; kingdom Metazoa; phylum Nematoda; class Chromadorea; order Rhabditida; family Anisakidae; genus Anisakis; species Anisakis pegreffii. The sequence goes on from JAPYMA010002197.1 coordinate 1,294, forward strand.
GAAGCAATTGTAATTAGGATTGACACGCCCACGTGCATGACGGTGAACGTGACACTCCATGATTCAAATCCATTCCAACAAGAGAGAGTGTGTATGAAACCAAGAGAGTGCTAGGCAGTGTTTCTGTTTTGGAATTTCATGTGACAGTTTCACAGACGAGAGTGTGCATGAAACCGAGAGAGCATTTCGAAAGTGTTCCTCGAGAATAGATAGAGTGCGAGAGTTATCAGCACGAAATGTTACCATAATTTGATCATCAAATGATATCGTTTGAACTGATTTCATGTCCTCATTAGCGCGGAATGTTTAAAATGGCCTCTTGAACGAATATCTTACGCATGGAAATATATCGTGAACATTGATAAAACATATGAGTTGATATGGAACGATGGTATAACATCAGTTACTGCTTTCTCTAGGAGATGCAGTTAATCATGTATGAATGAAATCTGCTGATATCCCATAAACACTGTGATGATGAAAGTATCAACCAAAAATACTCGGATTTCTCTATCAGTTGCTCAAAAAGCACTGTGTCTGAAATGTGACATTAACCATAACTGCACTGAACCACATTTAATGAACTGAGCCGCAGCATGCGAACAAGACCGTTGAAGCAGGATGATAGATGATAAATTCAAATGTTCACCTGAATGAATACATTATATAATAACGTGTGCAATTTGCATCAGTTTCAGCAATGATCATGAATGTAGATTGTTGTGGATAATGTTAATAGTTGAAATACGGTTAAAATTTGAAACAGTGTATAATGTGATTCGTTTTATTCAGTCTGTTTATAATGGGTGATTTTTTCTGATGCATTAAATGGAGTAAAAAGGTGTAATAATGTTGTGCAGCCATAATTTCATTAAGATGGCTAATATATTCAACTAACCCCACAATTTCCGACATTACCACAGTAGCAATCATCACGATCAGAAATTCTGAGGAACATTAAATACTGATGAAAATTTGTATTGAATATTGCAATATCCGCTCCGTAGCGTTATCGACTATGAATGAAGTGCTTATAGCAGGGAAAAGTAATTTCAGTGCAGTGATTCATTGCAGTTTAATCAAAGGATTTTGTGTGGAGCGAAAGTAATTCAGCTCAGAAGTCAGTTCACGCAAAATTTTTAATGCAGTCTTCGATATTGCTTGTCACATTACTCAACCGTTTGTTCAGTGCAACAGTCCTGTGAATTTTCATGTGGATACCCGATGATTGCACATTGTTCTTCTATAAAAACAAGAGCAATAGATGTTTTTCAAATATCCGATAGGCGGATGATTTCGAAGTACGCTTCGAAGATCGGTTATGCCAGATGAGAAAGAAACTGAAATCACGGGTGTGCCGATTCTTTAAGGGAACTGCCATTAAAACATAAATGATTCATTCTTTTCACAATTCCATCTCCATTAATTGGGTTTTGATCTTGACAGTACATGCGGAAAATGCTTTGCAGTTGAACGAATGAGAACTCAAAGTGAGAACTTTCAAGTCGAATCGCAATTTACTCGTTCAAAATAATTCTGAACTTCAATATTAGGACATTATTTGTGAATTAGATTGCAAAATTCATCGCTGATTTTGACTCATCATTGAGACCACGTTGACTGAAGAGGCCATCAGTATTGTTGATTCTTACGCTGAAGTGCTGCAGACAGTAACGGCACTACACATAACAGTGAGCAGTTTTCATCGCTGCTCTTGTTACAGTTGCCTCTTAATGCATGAAAGGATCACTCAACAAACCGAATTCATTGCTTGAAATCACACTTGATCAGAAAGACTCGTTCCTTATTTGGTAACTAGTCGTCACATCACATCAATGTTCTTTTTTTATCACGCTCTGTGAGTTTTCTTATTGATATTTAAATCCACTTAATCCTCTCTACTCTTCGCGTTTATCTATCCCACTTTTTTGCAAACCATCTCATTGAATCAATAACAAAGAAACAAAAATCTCACTTTGCTTTTCACTGGAAAAAAGTCACATTTCACTATGGAAATTTAGTGAAAATTTCAGAGTTGTGCTCTCAATTTTGATCAAACCAATTGAATGTCAAGCGGATTTGCACACTTCCCTCAATCGAGCCGTCCAGACGGCAGTTCAGGGTGCGATCGGTGATTCCGTTCACAACGGCAATCCAATGAATGATTTCATAACTTCGGCACTGCATTCAGCCACTAAATCAGCGCTACAACACGAGTTTGGTGATTCCGATGCGGAAACAGCTTTAACCCCAAACAGCGTTGCTGTGAACCCAACCACAAATGGTGGAACAACCTACTATACTCAAAACAATTCTCAACAACCTCAGGCTAACCAGCAACTGCAAGCTCCGGTTAATTACCAGACTGTGCGTATGCGAGATCCACAACCTCAGCCTCAGACTCCGGTTAATTACCAGACTATGCGCATGCGAGATCCACAACCTCAGCCTCAGACTCAGAATGCCGCAGCAGTGTATTACGCTCCTGTTTATGCAAACCAAGGACAAGCTCAAGTTGCTATCGTCCAGCCCCAGTATTCCCAATCACCATGAGCGGTTCAGTATTCGCCTTATTCCACCATGTATGTTGCTTCCGCGCAACCATCGATGTACCAACAAGGATCTTTGGTTCAGCAACCTAGCTACCAAACACAACTGAATAATGCCGGAGCAGCAACGCCCCAGTACAGAATTCAATATGATTCGAGCTAAATACAGCACTTCCACAGCAACAACCACAGCAGCAACAACAACAAGTTTCAGCTCCACAACTAGGCTGTAATTGTTCCACGACGAGGAGATTTCTTCGTGAACAGCGCAAATAATTTTGGTGGTAGCATTCAGGCAGATTCGGGTATGCACAATGTTATGTCTGGCATTGGTTCGAGTTTCAGCAATTCGGATGGAACCGTTTCGATCAACTCAAATAATGGACAGAGTAATTGTATGATTACGGTTAGTAATCGATTGTGGCTTCTTGAATGTCGACTCATGATATTTTTTGCTTAGAATTCATGCAGAAGACTGTCCGTCGCGACGTGCCAGAGCATTGCTTTTATTCGAAACTATTTTGTTCATTTATGATATTAATGGAATACGCGATGGTAGCAAATGTAATCAGAAGAGTTCAATACGAGGACTGATGATTTGTACTGCCTAATTCGTTAAGAAACAATTCATTTTGGGATTATTGCTGATATATTTTCCTAAACTGAGAGTTATGCGAAATTTAGCATTCAACTTTATAATATTTTCGATTATCTAGATGCAGTTGTAAGCAGGCAATATTTCAGGCAATACCTCTTTGACATTTAAAATGTCTGATGAGTTGAAGACGTTTTGAGGTTACAACAAATTATGGATACGAATATCCTCTCAAATTATTATTACTTTTTGTTAGTGTTGTCGATATTACCATGACTGTTATTATCACTATTCAGAATGGACAGCTATTTGTGAATGGTGTTTATCGTGGACAGGTCACTCCTGAACAACAAGCTCAGATGAATCAGTATAGGACTGAACTTGCCAGGTGGTCAGAAAATTTCGGGCGAACAATCCAACAGGTTTGAATAAATACTTGCAAATGCTACTACCACTGGAAAATACTCGTATAAATTTAACTCTGCAAAATCACGCTCATCAGGAAGATACTTTCGCATATTTGACACTAATTGTAAACAAATCCTTATGGAGGATGCAACATAATTTCCTTCCTTGCATCGATTTCAAAGTGACTGTTAAGCGATTGTACAGATTTTCGCTTCCTTCTAGCTAATTGATTTTTTTCATCTCCCTGTAAAATATGCAGAAGATGTGAAGTGCATTCATGAGAATTACTCATGATCGTATATACTCACTCACATAAAAGGTGATTGAGGTTACAGCATGGAAAAAATTAATTCACGGACAAAAAACACTGATCTTTTTTATTGTGATAAACGAGCATTGATATTTGATCTGATTACGTTCAGACAGGAAAAAATTACTTATTTACCATTTATGCAAACCAAACAAGATATTCGTTTACTATTACTTCTGTTGCTATTATAATCACAATTGTTATTCATATTATTTGTTAATTATATCATTATGATTGCTGCGGTGTTATTATTTTACGTCCATCCGTCTGCCATATTCAGCTATTTATTGAAAAGATGTTTGAATGTGTAAGAGTCACTCGCAATGACCACAAACATGAATTCACTTATTGTTAGCAGTGTGGTGGTACTTGCCTGTAAGAGCACCTCTCAGTGAGAGATCACCGTGACCAACCACTTCAAAACCGGATTTCCGAAACATAATCACTTTATCGTAAATATGATATTTCAACCAAAATATAATTCTTTCTCAATTTCATGCAATTTGAAAATACAGCAGTCAGTTAATTGAGACGTAAATTTGCATTTTTAATACCACATAACTTGTGAATTTTGTGAGATGTTTTTGAATGCGAACTTGATCATTCATAAGAAACTTTTTATATGGTTGCTTCCTTCAACTTAGATATTCTTCGAACTCTTCAATTACCGAATTACCTTTCAGCAAGTCCAATCGGAACTCAATTATGCGCTTCGGTATGGTACAGCAGCAACGTATGCACCACAGTCCAACGCTCCCGCGGGTCTACCACAAGAACCAGCCTTTTGTAGAGGTGCTTGAGTTCATCCTCATCTGCTCTGTATTTCTTATTCATTGCCAAGTATTCATCTTCCATTTACAATGCAATGATTTAAAGACTTTTGCGTTTCCATCATCCTATGGATACATATAATCAATAAAATTTACTATACAACTGCTTGCTTCATCATCCACCCCACCCCCCCCCAATAAAGAAAGTTGAGGTTTGAATCACCAAATCAGTACTGTAAAACACTGCCATCATAGTGTTGCTCTGTACAGCTCTAAACACTCCATCCCAACCTCCTTCGTTGACGAGTAATTTCCAGCTGAGTCGACGCCACTCAACACAAACTGAGCAACAACAACAAAATCACGTGATAATTGTATTAAGTTTATTTCTGAAATTACACATTTACACCATTACGTAGTTGAATGGAACACACGAAGTGCTCAGCAGCAACATTTCACTCATATCACTGAAAGATAATTTTGCGAACAGTAATGACTAATGAGGAAAGCTTCAAGAATATAAACAACTCAAACGAACAGTGAAACGAATAATTAGAGAAATGAGGATGCGGTGACTTCAGAAAACAAAAACATTCACAGAGAGAATCAACCACTTTTCCGTCAATTGATAAGCGAAAAATGTTTAGCATTTTCTTTCCTACAAGGAAAAAATACAGTTGAATTCGTCGTAATTTCAACTTCATTATCGTCAAAACTGATATTGAGGCAGAGATTTCGATTTCAATGTTTCAATTCGACAACATACTTCGATAAACAAGCATGAAATGAACTGCATGAATAAGCAAATTAAAACAAAATTACAAAACATCGTCAAAGCACGCTTGTTCAAATGATCTGAATGAAACTGTTGAACTGATCAGAAGAATGAAAACAAGGAAATTGTTTTTTTTTTTCAATAGAAAGATCGGCTTTGGTTGAGGAGAATTGTGTAATTGAGTGCGTATGTATAGCAGCACGAATGTTTGATAATGTCTACAAAGACGCAAACGAATAGTGAGATCGCTAAACTGGATGCATACAATCGTCACAAGAATATGATCGAGCACAATTTTGGAGCAAATAAGAACGATTCGATTCAAGCACATCTTTAGATATTCTCGCATCCGTTGCTGTCGACCTCATAAGAACGATTTACAACCCAATTACTGAATTGTTTGGTAAAGTTTCAATGGTGCCTCTTTCATATGGATGAAGAGTCCGACACTCGATAAGCCTATGTTAGCTAACTTCGGCTCCACCACCGTTTACCATCTCTTCTTGAGCTGTAAATTGAAAATTTGATCACGTGATCCCAAAAAGATGCTATAATCATGACGAAAAACTCACGAGAATACAAATCTAAAACTACACTAGATCCCAGCAAGGATATCAAGTCATCGTGTAGATATTTAAGAGATCATTTGATAATCTAACAGTGATTAAATCATCGAGCTTGATCAGCAAATAACTTGAGCCCCTTAACGCTGATGTATCAGTTAGATTGAAAACATAACGGATGCAATGGCGGTCGACTACTCACCTTGATCTAATTCTTTCAACAATGTACCCATATGTGTAGTGATATCGTCGGCTGCATGCAACAAATCTCCTTGTAGCTGTGCCGCAGGCAATGAACCAGCTCTTGGCATACTATGATCTCGGAAAGCGTTCGTCACTCGACTTCCAATTCCAGTTAGGGATTCTGGGAGTGTTCCCATACTACCACCATTCACCATTCCTTTGGCCTGCAATGAATCAAAACAAATTTCTTCAGAACTATAATACGATCAATACAATGAGAAACAATTAGTCATTACTTAAATCAAAGCTAACAAAAATGATAACCCTTCAAAACAATGACAAAACATAAAATTGATAAAAATAAAAATATCGATGTCAATTTCGAAAATAAACAAATAAAATGTTGCGAGGACGCATCAGTGATAGCGATAATAGCAATGGTAATAACAATTCGAACAAGACTGATAAAAATAATAAGACATACATTAAGTTGTGACATAAGCACCTCAAGTTGCTGCATTAGCTGTCGCCTTGTCTGTTGCATCACATGCATCTTCTCTTCGAGTTGCGCTTTCTTCTCTCGTAATCCACTCAGCTGATCGTCTGTGTTCTCCAGTTCCTTCAACAATGAGATCAGTCCTCGACGATAACGAGGTGATTGATCCAATTTACAAACTGAGAATAATGAGTTCACTAATTTTTCTTGTGTGATGATTTTGAATGATGAAATTGTAATTGAATACCTGTTGCTGCTCCAGCAACTCCATTTCCCGAAGCATTTCGCCGTTCTCTTCTTCCAATCTCGCGATCATCGCTCGTTCATCTAAACTTTCTTCTGCACCGGCCACAGAACGCTCTTTGCGCATCAGACTCGAAGGATACTAAAAGAAAACACACACGTTCACTTTTTCATGAATTAAGATATCAATTGCACACAACGGATATACTCTGACTAATATCCATTACAATTGATATCCTTAATGGATTCTACATTCCAAGTTCAATATTTGTCATTCGAATGATTGCTTACAAGCTGCAGACAACCTTCCCATTGCTCAATCAATGAATTAAGCATAGAAAATGCTCTTCTCCAATACATTTAGTCTATATCGCGCAATAACTATTGATCCAGTTGTCGGACAAGTGACCCCTCCAAAAACAGCTCTGACAAAGCTGATAATTCGCATACCTTTGGCACTTATAACGAAAGCCCGTAAATGACCGTGCCTGTACTCGGAAAATCTTTCAGAACATCTTTTTCAGCGATTGTTTCACGAATTCCGTTTAAACAATGACAATTGAATTCCCAAACGTAGCAGCTATCATTAACATGAAAATGATCAACTGAGATAGTGCAATCGAACAAGATCAAAACCTGTGTCCTGCCCGAGAGTTTCGCCGAATACCTGGCGATCAGCTTATGTTCATCGTCCATCATTGAGCCGTTCACTGGGAATTGTCCAGGCAGCAGTTGACTTGACCAGTCGGTTACCGGATCCGGCGGATGATGCCTTGCCGACGTTGGTGTCATCGGTACGGCATTGGTGAGATCAAGCGGCCGTTGAGGCATCTCCGGAAAAATTGGATGCGTACTACGATTTGCCATTGGTACACAACGAAGCGATTTGTGAATTGAATGGGCGAGTTGTTTGGTGGGCGATTTCTGGAAGTAGACGATTCAAGATTAGATTAACAATTGAGCGCAATGAAGAAATTCATTCGAATGCCGCCATTAAAACATAATCAAATTTGGAGTTTCGTTCGGTAAAAATCCAATTTTCTGCTTACTAATGACAGCTGCCAGTCATTGTTCGTGCGATTAATGATGGTAGGACGGGTGGCTACAAATGGGACGGATCATTTTTCTTGCTTTTTTTTGTTGAGTAAGCGAAATTCAATAAATAAATCCATTTAAGCGCCCTATATGGAAACAATATTTTGTAAGAAACTGATGCTATGATTGCATTAGATTATGTCTGAAAGTGAAAAACGCAGAAATGTGTATTCGAGATATATGCAAATGTCAAGAGAATACCACTCACATAACTGGAATACTCTTTCATTTCATGCTCGTTCGAGTGCGTTCCACTGGTTCGACCCCTCCAAAAACAGCTCTGACAAAGCTGATAATTGGCACACCTTTGGCACTTATAACGAAAGCCCGTAAATGACCGTGCCTGTACATAGAAAATCTTTCTGAACATCTTTTACAGCGATTGTTTCATGAATTCCGTTTAAACAATGACAATTGAATTCCCAAATGCAGCAGCTATCATTAACATGAAAATGATCAACTCCACCATACAAAAAACCAAGTGGATGAAACAATATAAAAAGGAATACAAATTCAGAAGAATCAACACTGCCACAAGAGTAAAGTGAACAGCAACGGATTGGAGCTGAAGGAGAAGAGAACTAGCCATATTGTTTAAGAGCAGCACATTTTACTGATTTATGTACTTAGTTTGTTGGCGTATGCGAGATAGGTTAATCTAGTTTAATTATAAAACTAAGTATTTCCTCAATTTATTAAACCATTCTCCATTGGATCATAAATTCGATAATTGTGATATATAAATAAAATTTTTGATGGGAAGTGAAGCAGATCTTATGATGGCTGTTGAGAGAATGCATTTCCTTGTTTTTATACCCATAGACTTCACGACAGCTATGTCGCATGAATACAAATTTGATTAAACTTTCATGATTCATTCATTTGCTTTTCATATAATTGAATTGATATAGCATTTTCTTCATTTGAACGATTACAGGCAAATAAATGAGCATTTTGACAAGCATTCGAAAATTCTCATAAATAGAAGCTATCATCATTGATGAATTGATATTATAAGCATTATAAAATAATCACTAATGAAAAGCCAAGACGATCAAGATGAATTACCAATTGCAAAAATGAACATTCAGCAGCATTCTACTAGGATACTTTCTATCAATCTGACAAATTCAAAACAATTTTGATCCATCATCACAAGATCAAAATGACGATCGTCGATATATACGTACAAAAGCTAGCACAGAACTCAAGTCTCTATCGAAAATCAGAGCTAACTGAGCTAACTGAGTACTCCAATCAGAAAACCTTTCGAAACTGAACGGCGACATCAAAATGAGAGAGTTCATCAAAATTTTTTGAGATGTTCAAACAGCAATACGACGAACAAAATCTAGTAAATGCCGTTTCCTAAACGGAAGATCGTCAAAATGAAGTGAGCTTCATCACTGAGAAATCTTATTTTCAGTGAGCGACCACTTTTTTTGAGGTTGGTTTCTTTGAAAATATACAATTTGTGCTGGTGAATGAATGCGACTGAATGTTTAAGATGGATGTACACACACAACGTATTATGCGTGGATATTCTTATGGAATTAGACTGATGGATGAATATGTATGTGGGATCGCTTTTTTGGTTTGTTTGTTAGTATGTGTGCAGATGGAATTGAGATTACTCGATTTGTTAACGCTCCACTAAATGCTCATCTATCGTCTTGAATGCTAAAGAAGCTGTATCGTTCGGACTTACATCATTTCCTTCCGTTCAATCTTCTACTCACTCGTTTCATGAACCAAATCATTATTCTCATCATCAAGCAAAGCTCTCCGCTTAGAAATAATGCAAAGTGCAAAACAGTTGAACACATGAAACAATTGAATGAAAGACGTCACGAAAAAAAGTATCACAAATATATATTTTGCAGTGGTTCGTTTTACGCACTTATCCGAATTCTCCTCCTTCTCAGATTATATTCCAACATTTCACTGGAATCATACTGAGTGAAAGTGAATACACATAAATGAACGCTTTCAGAGAGCAGCTTGAGGCTTTATGATGATTTGGGTGCATAAAAAGGACGGCAAAAACGAGATCTATGGGTTAGATAAAGGCAGCACTTTCGGTGAAATACGATCAAGCTCGCAAGGCGACGAGGGGACTGAAGTGGACAGTAGGAGCTCAAAACAAGTGGTAGATATTTAGAACAGAAGTTGCAATTGTATGGAGGGATTAATACCGTCACATTATTGATAGCTGAATGTTTCTCGTCTTGCCAATAAAGTAATTCAACAACATCATATCAACTTGAAATTGCTTTGAAGCACTGAATAAGTCTATTTTAAAGGCAAACTGCCGTTTTCTGCTAAATGAATGATCACAAGCGATTCCAGATAACTTTTCGCAAGTTCTGGAGGAAAACTGAATGAAAAGGTGCGATATCGTCATGAAATCATCCAAATACCTGACAAGCATCGCAAATAACCGGATGATAAACGTGCTCGACACTGGCCATCCTATGCAGTAATGGTAACCACATTAGACATGGTGGACATGGATCTGACATCAACACGTCCAAAAACATATTCAAATTCACTTTTTGATCCTAAAATGATACATTGCTTATGAATGATTTCAATTTGTGCGCTCCACAAACAAATCGAATTCTAGTTTTGCTATATTTTTGATGGAGGAATCATAACCAGCTAACAAAGTTAAGATTTGGAGAAAACTCCGACATCGATGACAATGAGCGAATATCATTCAGAGAGGCGTAGAATTGAAACCTTTTGAAAGCACTGTTGCAAAGCGGTTTCAGAGTAACCGAATGTTGGTCCCTCAAACACAGCGGTGGCTAATGATAAAACTTGTTGTAAATAATCACTGAATTTATCCCATTCCATTATACCGGTTGAATCGGAAATTTGTGAGAATACGTCTGAAAATTGATTAATTTTTAGCAGTCTTTTCTTTTCTGCTGACTGATTAAAGAATCAAGTTGGAAATAAATCGATGATTGTGTAATGCAGATGAATGAATATAATTGATTTCAGGCAAAACTTTGATGGTTGAAAAAGTTTGGTAGCGCTAATAAACGGTTTGGACTATTGGGAGGGAGCAGCTTTGCAAAGAGATTGAATTTTTGTTCATTGGTTGGATGAGTAACTCACATCGAAGTTTGTCAACAAGTTTACCAGCACAAATAGTTGCCAAAGCTATTTTTATTGAAAATACCGTCAATCGTCCGGTTTGTTGCCTGCAGTCATATTATTTTAATCAGTCACTGGAATTGTTTATTGAATAAAACTGAAATTCCCATACTACTATCACTATAAGATCTGATTCTTGACGTGATGATGATATTCTGGTTTCAACTTGACATTTTGCTAGAACCGATTTGATAAAATCATTAAAATTATTAAAACAGGATGCTCACAGAAACGCAATGGAATAATTTTGAGCTGCTAATAAAAAAGATATGTTCACACACTGCTTCAACGATCAGCTTCGAATACAGACTCAGAATTAAAATTGTTCATGATCTTAACATATGCTGGTCAACCAGAACGTAAAAGTTCAAAAAAAAAAGATACCAAATCGAAAGGAATTGACTCTAATTTCAGTCTCATCTTAAATCATTCCATTGAAATATTATCTTAACCACTGATTCTTGCGTCTTGTTGACGAATAGAAACAATATTTGCTAATGCCATTTTTGAATCACTCATTTACTTTTCAAAAGCAGATAGGAATGGATGAATGAAACGTTTCAAATAAAGTTTACTAGTTCACTTACCTATCATAAGCACCAACAAGAAAACTCAATAGAAGTGAAATGGATTTGTCCGTATCGATATGTTGAGCGGTTGGTAAACGTTTATTTAAATTATGAAAAATGGTTGTCAAAAGGAGTTCTAATCGCGACATTTTTACCTGTAATCATAGTAAAATCATTGTTTTGTTTCCGCCAGTTGCTATAGAAATTCGCTCAGGCGAACACATTTTTTTTGGAAACCATAAAACACTTCAAAAAAGAAATGATTATGTTAACATAAGTGATTATTTATAATGACTGAGAGTAGTGAACAACTCTGAACATCATCTTGAAGACCGAACTCTAGATTAAAACCTGTCACAATCGAGTCAAAATGATCGAAAATATTGCTGTATTCCAGTGGTTCTCATAGTGGGTGAAATTACCCATTCTGAGTAATTTGGAGGTGTCAAGAGGTAATGGAGGGGTACGGGGAATTAGTATTTCGTGCAGTTGTTATGTTACATTCTTTTATTCTTTTGAGTATCATCAGCTCGTTCGGGCCTAACAGGATTTTCATTCTTTTCCTTGCTGTCACAATCGCTCTCATAGCTTTTATCACCAAAAGTATTCTCTTCTGCTAATTTCTCATTCATTCCACTCAACAATTAAAGTCAAATTCTCATTCTATCAAATACACTCTATAATTGATCATTTAACTGTCGAACGTTGTTGAGCAGCACTATTCGATTGCTGTGTTGTTGATTTCGGTTGTCAACACTCGTCAACGTATCCAGTAAATAGTATATGTTACAGAATAAGAAATTGATTCGAACTGTGAAGTGAAATGAGACGAAATGAATGAGAAAAACTCATCAATAGAACTCTGTTCGCATGTAATAGCTATGAGAGTGAATACAACACGTCTGAAAAGAATGAGAATTCATGTAAATCATTTAGAAGTGAACATGTCATAGACAATAGCTTTTCATGCAATCATAATCGACTGCAGTAATGAGCGACAGAACGGTCTGGGACACTAATTTCTTTGACGCCGTTGAGAAATTTCCGGATCGGTTATTCGTTTGTTCGCGACGTTATACGTAGAAATAGTAAGTTATTGCATCAGAAGGGAGGGGAAACGGCGGCCTGCAAGATCGTCAAAAGGGGTAATGGAGCATCCGAATGTGGGAACCACCGCTATATCCGTTAAAATGATCACACTTGAAAAAGCTATGATCCATAATCGCTGATATTGCTTAATAACAAAGGATTGAATTTATCAAATCGCATTTTGGACCAAAATGGGATATAGCTCCAGAGTGATCTTGAGCATGTTCGTTCTTATCACTCTTATGTCCATCTCCACCTATATCGCGCACGAGCCGTTGATATCGTGCTCTTCGTTTGTCATTTATTCATGCACTTATCCTCAATTTCTCATCAAATATCCAGTGTTTATCACGCAACAATCGTGCTCCCATCCTATCCCTCCAAATGTTTTTTTGCTGCCATTGGTTAATTGAACCAATAAAGTTCTTTGAGACGGCACAAGCTGAATTAGCAATGGAAATGCCGATCTAGAACGAGTTGAGGTGATATTGATGTTGAATGGCAACCTGAGTGGAGATTGGAAGTGCATTCAAGCCGTTTTCTCGAAACGATTCGATCATATTCCAAATATCAACCAAATGCACTGAAATTGTTTTCAGATTATCGAATTTAGTTCGAGTGAAATATTGCTGAGTAGACATCCAGTTGATCAGGAGTGTGTCAATCGGAGTTTTATGAAGAAAGGATGCGTAAATGGCGTTATTGGATGACGATTTGAGTAGGGATATTGACGATTTGATGACGCATGATAAAATGGCACATAGTCGAACTTCAACGAATGAAAAAAATTGTTCGAAAAAAGTTTTCACAAGAACAAAAGCCTTCATTGATTTTGAACGAAATGCATGTTTTATCTGTAAGAGTGTCGTCAATAAGCACTAAACAGCAGCTGAATGTGAAACAATTACCATTCGTTTTCTTCTGAATGAAACGCAATTTACACGCAGCTCTGTAGGTGGCAAAGCGAATTGAGTCGAAATCTTGCAGACCTGCAAAAACATTCGAATTATATCCTGCAAACAAGCTGGCTGATATCTCTGAATCGATGGTTCTCAGCCTTTTTCTCGCCCACACCTTTCAAAAAGATTTTAAAATGTCCTCACATCCACTCTATATCTCTCATCCACTACAGCAAATGTCTATAGTGCAGATAAGTGTATAGCATTAGGATACTTTCAAGCCTTTTTTAAAAATGCATAAGTAAAAGTTCAGCTTTGCGTTATTTAAGGTATGAAAAATGAAATGTTTTCTCGCACCCACAAAGGGCGCGAGCACCCTTGGTTGATAGACCGTGCTCTGGATATATTCGCTTGAACTGGTAAAAACAGCATATTGTACACATTACATAAGCGTCTAAGACAAGAGTGCTGTTCAGTGTAAATGTAACGAAAACTGTGGTCATCCTCATCGATGAGAAATTTCGTTCTCATTTATAAGAAATTCACAGAGATACTCCAATTCAGCGTTATTTGACTGTTAGATAAGATAAAAGTTTGCTTTCAATGAGTAGTCGCATTCAGTTGTAAATTCAATTTGTTATTGAACTCTTCAATGAAAAAGCTAATTTATATTCTGGATGATGTGACAGAACAGCCACGAAAAGCTGCTAAATTTTCAAACAACATCAAATTAGGAGCTGCCATGAAAGGTTTGAGGAAAGCTTATAATTAATATCGAGAACTGAACGAACGAATTGAATGATATTTTTATAAGTTGACTCATTCACAACATATCTTCTTGAATTAATTGCTACTTGATTGGCTCAATTTGCTGGAATTTTTCGCAAACAATCCAAGTTATGCCCGATAAACAGGCTGAGTTACTCACGCATCTCATCGATAAGTGCTTGAAGTTCAGCAGTTGCATCGTTCGCTGTCGATGCATCCACTTCAGACTGACTCCACATTTCGGTGTGGTCAACGCAAATCAGACGATCACTTCAGCCAGATGAAATTTGTTGCTTAGTAAAGTTGAATCGCTTTCAAAGCCATAGTTAATAAGCACAGAACGAATAAATACACTTATATGTACATATCATCACAATATGCACTCCAAAAAATAATATCGTAACCAATCGAACAAGAAAGGCACTTCGATAGTAATGGTTGAAGCTTTACTGACGACGCGTTGCCTCAGGAGAAATATTCTGACATCTGGCAAACGTTCAGTCAACGTCCAAGCGAGAAGCACTTCACTCTGCAAATATAACAAAACTAAAGGAATATTGAAGTTCTTCATCGAATATTCACCATTCAAACGTCACAAAGAATGTCTAAGAGCCACCAAGATGTAAAAACCGATCAATAAATGAGATCATATATGAGGATTTCTCATAGATGCCAAAAGCCAAAACCAGCTGGAAAACACCAAAAATCCAATAGAACGATCGATAGCAATAGGAAACTGACAAAATGAGAAGCGAAATACAAATGTTAGCGGCAGCACATATACATATATTCCTTTTCATTCGCTTATTTGCACGAACTTAATTAATCCAAGAAATAAATACGTAGGAGATGAAATAAAACTCTCTCAGCGCTAATCAAATAGTGCTCGCAATCTTGCTACAAATAAATGAATAAGATTTTGCATAATACGAGTGAATCGTATGGAATGTGCACAAAATAAGCAATTTTCATCAACAATTGAAAAGTGCGAAAGGCTGAATTGAGTTGAGTTCAAGTCAAGTTAGAGTCAGGACTGAACAAAATTCAAGCAATAAATCAAAGTTGTATAAAAACAAACAAGCAAAAACAGCCAAATTGATGGAGGAAAAAAGTTAAACATCGCAAATTTCGAGATTTTTTTCAGAGTTGCAATTTGTGAATTCATTGCTTTTAATAAAAATGGCATACAGTTAATCAAATATTGATACCATGAATGATCAACAATACAGCGAAACGTCAATGAATTTGTTCACACCAATTAATCGACTTCCTTAAAACAATTTGATCCGTATAAGATCCTATCATTCGAACGTGAATCAGAGGCGATTGCATGATCCGACTAAAATTACATGGGTCGAAATCTTCGATGTTATATAAGGTATAAGATACCAGGAGAATATAAATTTGCTGTTGAACATAACTTGACATATTTATGTAAATGGGAAGAAATAACGCAATCAGATAAGACAAAAGTAATGGGAAAAATACTCCAAAACGAATGGTACCAAATAAGAAATTTTACGATGATGGCATAGATTCCATCACATTCAACACGTTAAGCGTAAATTATCGCTTAATGGGCACTCTGAGACTGTTTCTAGGCGTTTGGATGAACGAGTTATGTTAAATAGACTTTTTTTATAGCCAAAATTGATATTTGCGGTTCGGTTCTATTTTTGTCTGAAACGAATAAATATTCAACGAGGAAAACAATGAAAACAATGGAAATAAGTAAAAATAAGAACAATGATTGAGTAAAACAACTCAACGAATGATAAACACTGTATGAAAAATGAAGAAGTAATTACTTACGAATGAACTGAATGCATCAACGTGTGTGAGCAGCGCTCGCTTGTGAGAGTAAAAGTAAAAGTAATTACTGCTAGCGAAGTTTTCATCTTAAAAAAAACTACACACACATTCTTTTCACTGATAATTAATATTGTTTACTGCAGCTTTGGCACACATCTTCAAATACCCTCAAAGAATTAATCGTTTGTTTATTTATTCATTCAATTAAGCATAACAAAAAGGTTGATCAAATGGGATGCGAGAGATGTGTGCTGCAACTGGGATAAGACATCCACAAAGGTTAGCGTGTTTGATGAAGCGATGTTGGACTGTTGATCATTTTGACCATCCATCAATTGTGGTGCGATCGGCATTTCAGAAAATGCTTATAAATGAGCTCATTGTTTAGTGAGCTCGTAAATGAGCTCATTGTTAATGCGCATCTGCCCAACAGAAGCAGTTGCAGATGGGCAGTCGGAAATTGCATAACACCAGCACCCACTCAGACTTTTTTGTGTATCCTCGGAGAGAAGAAACACTGCTGCCCTCAGCTGAGGGGAGATAAGCTGGTGAGTTTAAGATACCCGGGTTCAGGCTAATAGTTTACGCTCACCTAAAGGCAGGTACTCCATATCTTCACTCGAGTTCAAGAGCAGGACGCCTATATAGAGTTGAGGGTAATCGCTCTATTGATACAGGGTGAATTGTCCATCAACATCGTCTAAGTAGCCGAGTGATCCTAGTCTCGTTCCACAGGCACCCTATTTCATCCGAGGGAACATCCCTTCCTACCTGAGACTCCGTCGCTCTCTGGAGTGGATCCGTTTTTCTGTTGGGTGAACCCTTCTCCCTGTCGGATAATGTCACTACACAGTACCATAAGATAAAAGCAAGTAGATATTCTATGCTTTCAAAAATATTGATTCCTCATCACCTCAAGGGTTCCTAAACGAAGAGCAAATGCCCAACTTGAAGGTGATTTCAGGACAACAGGATAGAACTGAATCGTCCAAAAATTCTGGCCTTACTCTGCATTGTGACATATATATTGGTGAAAGTTTCTTGTAAGCTGCTTTACTCAGTCACGTTCAGCTGCCATCGTCTTTTTTTGGTCTTCACCGAGCTCTCTTTCACTCGTCATTATCACACATAATTACGAAGTTCTCGCATTCATTATCTGTCAAGAGCGCAATTAATTTTCGATGAAAGTTTGAATGTCGATTAATTTCACACTGATATCATCTAATAACGGTTTTTAAGAATTCCCTATGATTATTGCTCGTTATCAATTATAGATCGATAAATCCATTCGTAGAGCAATCTGATTTTCAAAAGAATGCAAAGAGGAGAACGGACGGAAGTGAGTAAATAATAGAACACTCAATAAAATAAGTTACATGAAAGAGCGACAGTTCAAAGTAAACACTTTTAATTGAACATTCATTCAGTTATTCATTCAATTCGGTTTACTCTAATCAAGCTTAAAGTCAGATTGAATGTTGTGCAGTTGAATGACGACGATTGCGATACATTCATTTTACATTTAGCAGAAAAACTTCTGCTAAGTCGCTGAACGACTGCCGTCATCTCCTGTCTAAAAGTCAATTCAATCACATACTTCAGTTGAGCTTCATCTTCACAAACAAAGTATTCTATGTTGTGCGGATAATATCAATAGAACGGAAACTTCAATAAGTCTAAATCAAAAAAAAATCTAAAATAAACAATTCACAATGCATACATATTTCTCATTTATTTCATTCGGAAACTTCTCTCTCTGCTTGTTTGCGCAACCCTCTTGTCTATTCGTTAAAAATGCTATATGAGACGAGTTGATGAAGAGGCAGAAGAAGACTAATCATCAATTAAGAATTGTTGAATAGAGTTGGATTAGGACAAGATTTGACAGGATCAACTAATGTGGTTCAAGGTTTCACTGATGAATGTCATTGACTTGTTCACTACTAACACCGTGTGCCCCTACAAAACCTTCGATGACAACTAAACATTCCTTTCCTACACAAATGTTCATTGATCTCTCAAAAACAAAACCTCCAACAGGCTATTGATGAAAGAACATGAGCATAAAAAATATCTTATCAATTAGCCAAGATATAAAAGAAAGGCATGCATTAGTGGTGTGGTGCATATTTTGGGCTGCAGATGAAAGTCATACAGATGGCCGAATCGGCCTAACAGTATAATGCTTCACAAAGAAGATAAAGTACATTATGGAGACATTAAAGCCAAAAGGAAATGAATAAATAAATGAATAAATGCACGAATAGAAGACTAATACCAAAGCAATTTTAAGTGCACCAAATATTATGCACGAACGAACACACACCATAAAATTCTCTCTTATTAAAAGATAATAATATTAAGATGAATATTTACGTTCGATGAGAACGTTGAACTGTTTTTTTCGGCATATGTTGAGCACATTCCAATAACGATACATAAAATTCATATGCACATAAAACACACTCATATGCTAGCACCCAAAACGTAGCATATAAAAGAATATTAACAAATATTCCTGATAGATTAAAAGCATACAGAAAGCTTAATGAAAAGACTAAATTTTAAAAAGATTCATCCATGGAATGATAAAAAACAAATGAATATAGTTATATGTTCATGAGTTAGAATACAAACTGAAATAACACATTCAAAGAGGATCAGTCAATATTAACCGTGTTTGGATGAAACTGTCATTTGAGTGAATTCAACCGAAATTCAAACAAAACGTTAGCAGCAATAAATGCGTCAACGCCTTGTCTTCACAGCACATCTCATCTCGTCCCGTTTCGATCGATGTCTTTAAATCTTATCAATAATTTCTTCATTCCTTATCGTTTCGTTGTGCTATTGCATTCTCCTCCTCATTTTTCAACTCCTACTCCTCAAACAAACCCAAGAGCAAACCAACCAAAAATCGATCTAATCGTTTCTAAATAATTTCAAATAAAACATCAAAGACAACAACACAAACACAGTCTTCTCAATGCATCACATCTCGAGAACGTGAACGGTGCACATGAATATGTCCCTTGAGGGTACATTTTTATCATTTGAAATTGAATTTCAAGCCATTAAAATATATCTTTGAGGCTTCATCACAACCGTGAAAGGATCGCATAATTCGAATAACAGTCGCCACAGAAACGATGAATGAGCTCTTGATTAGTCGAATGAAACCATCTTATTGATAGGGCATCTTGAAAGACGACGCCCTTTCAATTGTATCAAGGTTCATAGTTATACGGTTGAGTTGATTGAATTCACATTGATGAAAGGTTCAGATCGTCGAAAATGTGTTTGATCTTTTCA
Organism: Anisakis pegreffii; assembly: GCA_035041965.1. Classification (NCBI taxonomy): domain Eukaryota; kingdom Metazoa; phylum Nematoda; class Chromadorea; order Rhabditida; family Anisakidae; genus Anisakis; species Anisakis pegreffii. The sequence goes on from JAPYMA010002197.1 coordinate 20,895, forward strand.
GATGAACACGAGTGAATGAAATTAGCAAATTCTACTCTTAAGAACTATAGCAATACATCTGAAGAATTGTAAATCACCACTGAAAAACAGAAGTATTTCGGTGCTGTTGAATGCTTCAAATCGCTTTGTTTACATGAGACGTTCGCTTCAAAAAATGTGAACAACAAACAAGTTCAACGTTTCAATAAACATTCATAGAGCATGTGTCTTCAGGTGAATAAATGAAACAAAACAAACAAACAGAAAAAAAAGTGAAAACTGTTCGTGGAAAAGAGACTGACTCAGTGTTGCAAGTACTTGACAGTATCGGATTCTCGTCTAAGAAGTCCAATTTAAATATCAAATTACACCTTTGAGAGTGATAGAACAGATACGTTTACACGAAAAAATGATTTGGAAATAGTCGAAGTGCTACTAGCATGCTGATGAGAACAATTCACGAAGGTATGACAAGAACTTTTTTTTCCATTTAGAAAGGCGCTTGGAGGGATGAAGACAATAGAATTGGCACGATACAGTTGGCCTGCCTCATTTTGCAGCAAAATCCTTTAATATCCTTCGCTATTTTATGCACCAAATGAAAAATGACGTGCTATTGATCGCATAAGAACAACATCGAAAAGCAATCATGAAACGCATATCAGAACCTATTCATCGCAAGTGTTACCCAAAAACGTGGACCTATAAATCGAACTGAAATAATTTCAATCAATTAACTTAAAAAATGAACATTTCCATTGTATTTTTGACGCGAACGAGGTGAGGAGATAATTCCACATCTTTGTATTGATCGCTGGATTAATGCACGAATGTTCGCATGTAATCTTCATGTAATCTAAATGCCATCTTGCAAAGAGCTGAGATGATGACCTTTCTTGTAAGAAACATTAGAGATGGCCAATTAATTGCTCAATCGGATGCGCGAGGTGTGATCATTTGCATTCTTCAGCTGTTATTTGTAATCCTCAAGAAATGATGTCTCGATTGGCAGGCACAAAAACTATCATCATTCAACATAATTATCAACAATCATTCAACATAATTATAGATGCTATCATCAGCACATCAAAGATGCACAATTTCTTTTTGATACATGAATGGCGAATATTTTTCGATCACATAATTTGCGTACAAAAAATTTGTGTCCTCCATCAATTCATGTGTTTTGGGCGTTGAAATTGGATGTAAAATGAGTGAGAAAACTCGAATTTCATGGAAAAAGTTAAAGTGTGGAGGACACGCTTGCAGAAAAATGCCAACATATTAGTGACAAATAATGAGAATTGGTGCTGATTCACGTTTAGAAGCACACGAACGTAATCACGGAGTAACAATTATTCAACCAGTGAAAATACGTGATTTTATGAAGGAGCAGAATTCACTCTACCGGAGCTGTGAACAAGATGTGAGCATCTTGACTGAAGAAAAAATTTTTAATGAAAGGAGTTATGTTTACGAATATAGCTGCTGCTCTATGGCCAGGAATGAGGATCCAATTTCGAACTAACTCATCCAATTTCGAGCTTCCGTTTAGCTCTGAATATGTTCTATCTGATAGTGAATATAGCGGGAATATGTTAATGATCAACACCGGATCAAACCTACTATGCAATCTAATGGCATAATGAAATCGCTTGGCCATACGACATGGCTTCCGAAATTTAGCTATATCTCTGAATCTTTACAAAATCATTCGACAACACAAATAATTTTCTGAAACTTCAGAATCTTATTAATCCAATAATGAAAAGAACAAGCGCTTTGTTGAGTAAAACAGAGCATACAACTAGCTTGACGACGGTACACCTGCTATTGATTATTCATAGAGATATGAACGGAATGAAATGATCATCGGAATGCTGATAGGAAGTTTGTTTATGAATAAAAAGCTTGATCATGCTTCCAATTATCGTTCAGGCGTACGTTAAGCATTTAAATGTTTGTAAGCACAATGAAACAAACGAAGATTCTTCGATAGGCACAAACTGCAATAACATTCAGTAAATTATTGCTGGCGGGGAAAGTAGTAGGGAACGGAAACATTCAGAAAATTGTTCATGATTTTCGATTACAGCCGAGTAGTGGTGTAGTAGCAGTAATTGGTAGTATAGTAGTAAGTTGAGTGAATTGTGTGGCAAACAGCCATATAACCAATATACTCCTATAGATTTTTCGCTGGATTGTAACGGATAAAGATAGGATAGAGGAAGCATAGACGGACGAATAGAGAGAAAGCGTAAAATATCCACATCATATATCTCATCTCTGACAATCCAGTTAGGCAGCTAACCAGGCACTAAGCAACGTTGCGCTGATGTTTTATTGGTCGCTTGGCCTGGCTAGCTGGCCTCTTAACAGCAAGCAAGCACGCACGCTCACAATAAAGTGCCTATTCAAAGGCCTACTTGCTTCATCGGCCAAGTGTAACCAGGCTTAACTTTGAGGCTAAAATCCCATTCGTCTATTGATATGCTTGTTGTCTAATGTTGAGTTGCTTGAGTTCCTCGTGCATGTTATTCATAGATCCGTGAAGAGTGGCCACTTCCGTGATGTGATGATGATGATGATGATGATCACCTGCCATTATTTTACTCACATCAGTTACTCAACTGCAATTCTCGCTTATTTGCACGAATCGATGCCTTTACTTCAGCGATTGAGCAATATTTTTAGTCGTAATCACACAATGACATACTTTATCTGTAAGAGTTCACTTTTTGCTAATTACATTCGTGTGAAAGCATTTTGGATTTGTGAATATCTCTGAAATTAATTCATCCATTCATTTTGATGTTTTTTTTGGAACGTTTTGATTAACGAGACTAGCAATTAGTGAATCTTGATAGATTCAATGGAATTATGCGATAACTTTTGAAAGGATTTTATCCATTCTCCTGGTATTTGAAATCTGAATGCCATCTTCTGCTATTCCTATGAATAGGATCAGATTGAATGAGCATTGACAACGGGCACCAAAAAAATAATATGGCCTGGTTGTGGATATTCCACGATTATGTCTCGTCGAAATTTTCAAGATGTCGTCGTGGGATTTGATTTAATGGGCACTTATTAAATAGTGGCCCAAATGAAGTTAGAATATTGTGGAATATTCACAAGCGGACCGTACTATTTTAAGTCAAGTGCTTGAAGACTGTGTCAGAACGAAAGACTGTAGCAGCAAACGCATAAGATTTTAGTCTTCTGCTAGTTACACCAATCAGAAAATCTGATTTCCCAAAGCAAAACAGTCGGAAAGAAAAATTTCTATGAAAACAGAGAGTGAAAATTTGACACTGCAATGTGGCCTTGTTACTTAAATTTGGAGGCTAGTGCATATGAGTAATTATCGTATTGATAGCTAGCATTATGAATTTGAAAAATGCCTGAACTGATGCTGGAACTGTTATTTATATCACAGCTCGCAGAACGTCTCATGATCTGCTCGGTTTATCAAAAACGAATACCCTCAAAAATCTATTTGATTATGGCAATAAATGAAAACACTCACTCTTATAACTATTTTTGATATGTTGTCATATCAAAATCAATCGTTTCAATGAGATCGCATATTGTGTGACCTTTCCATTGCTGACAATGAGAGGATGGTATGTTGAAAAACGACATGTGATATACGGATAAAGTATATTAGCAAAAAGATGTACAATCATAATCATTCACAATTTATTCATAAAAATATTTCATTCATTTCTATTGTGATAAACTGATTAACTTTTTAAGAATACACATTTTTAGGTGTTTATTCAATTCGTCGTATCTGTACTGAAAATTCTTCAACAGTAGTCATTGGACGACATTTGAGTGTTCCTGTTTCTCGCGAATCTCCTCTTTGCTCTCGTTATTCCGATATGATGACTGAGAGTTTTCAAAATATACCTGAAAGACGACAATCTAATGAAGATTTCAAATTTGAAGATCGAATAGAGGAAAATAGATGGAAGCATTGGATGAAAATGTGGGCACGGATGAAAGACAGAGAATGAGATTCATAGATTCATTGAACGTTCACGGAATAGAAAGAAGAGAGATGGACATATGCGTGTATTCAATGAACATAATGTAATTATTCGAGTGTATAGTGTAGCTGATGACAGCTAATAGTCATCGAGCTTCGAAGGGTTAGTACGGAATAGGAGCAGCCATCATCTTAAGTTAGTTAGACTGAACGTAGTTTAACTGGCATTCCCAGGCTTGGAGGATAGCCGAAGACGAGCATTATTGGTTATATGAATGATAACTGAATGCTTATCGTCATGCAGGTTCTGACTGTAATTTCAAACCCGGTAAAATCAGATTGAGTGCGATTGACTATTTATAGTTAGTAACAATCAAGCTTGGAGGCTAGTGTGATATATTGATGTTGAAAAAATGACGAAGAGGAATATTATGTCTGATGCAAGCTATAAATGCAGCCATCTGAAAGAATGTGGTTCAAAGTCAGTCACAAACGTTTGCAGGATTAAATTGAGTGACTGATGCAACGATTTAAGTAATTCCAGACCCTCATGGATTGTTCTTATCTAACCTTCATGCGTAGTTCTCCTTGTGGTGGTCCGTAGTGTTCGGCCCAAACACTGGCACAAGTTGCACCTTCTGGGGCTGGTATATGATAGATGCCAAAATGGTGTCGACCCGATTCAGGCGCTTGATTGTCACCTGGATGTCTGGAAATGATATTCATTGCATCCAGTTCAACGACTGAATAAAGCTGATCTAACGGTCTGATCTCAAATGCAGGATATCAGTAATCAAAAAAACATTATGGGAATCACCTATATGTGATTATCACATCAACACTTTTACCATAATCCAAAATTCCAGTGGCTGGTCGAATGCGGAATAAATCATTTCGTGTACATTTCACTTTAAATGCTTGCCGACAATCACTATCATTCGTCAGCTTCATTGATATACGTATCTCACCAAATACATCACCAACAAACACCAACTGAAATCCAAATTCGTGAACTTTTTTGAACGTTTCCATTAAACCGTTCTTCTAGTGAAGTGGTTCTCACAGGAGGTAAAATGAGCCATTTTCGGGAATTTGGAAGTGTGAAGGGTCGGGAAATTAGTATTTCGTGCAGTTGTTATGTTATGATAGAACGCCATTATGATTTTTTTTAACTCGGATATGTAAAGGCGGTTGGTTAATTAATGGCAACACTCTTCATCCTCTTATTTTCTGAGTATCATGAGCTCGTCCAGGCGAAACAGGGTTTTCATTCACTTTAACAGGGTTTTCATTCTTTTCTTTGCTATTGCAATCGCTCTCATAGCTTTTATCACCAAAAGTGTTCTCTTCTGCTAATTTCTCATTCATTTCACTCAACAATTAAAGTCAAATTCTCATTCTATCAAATACACTCTATAATTGATCATTTAACTGTCGAACGTTGCTGAGCAGCACTATTCGATTGCTGTGTTGTTGATTTCTGTTGTCAACACTCGTCAACGTATCCAGTAAATAGTATATGCTACAGAATAAGAAATTGATTCGAACTGTGAAGTGAAATGAGACGAAATGAATGAGAAAAACTCATCAATAGAACTCTGTTCGCATGTAATAGCTATGAGAGCGAATACAACACGTCTGAAAAGAATGAGAATTCATCTAAATCGCTTTGAAGTGAACGTGTCGTAGACAATAGCATTTCATGCAATCATAATCGATTGCAGTAATGAGCAACAGAACGGTCTAGGACACTGATTTCTTTCACGCCGTCGAGAGATTTCCGGACCGGTTTTTCGTTATTTACTGACATTGTTGTATGAATAGTAAGTTCTTGCATCTCGTATCTTATATCACGAAAATCTGCTTCTCTCAGACTTCCTGCAGTAAAATTTCTGTTCAATTTTATCATAACGGTGTTTTTCACTGAATTGGTAGTTCAGACTGAATAAAATAACATTTCAGATGATCGTTGACATGAAAACCTTGTCACTCGGTTCAATGGTGAGTTGAAAATTACGTTCCTTTACCGCTGGATCGAATCTCAGCCTGTTCCTACGTCGGCTCATCCTCTAAAAAAATTCTGATTCTAACGTTATGAATGGTACAATTCCCTGAATTGATCTCTTTTATAGTGTTTAAAAACGTAGATTCTGCATAACTGAGGCATTTGAATAGTTGCAAATTCGGAAATATATTGCACGCCTTTATGCCTCAATTTCATTAACGTCAGTATGAGATTGTGAGGTGTGGTATAGAATGGAACACGATAGAAAAAAGTGAAATTTATGAACATTTTCATTTATTGTTCAAAAAAAGACAATCAAATGAGAAAATGAAACAAATTTGGCGATAAAAGGCACGACTTTCAGCATTCCTATTATTATTTTCAACATTACATTATTAAATTTTTGTACATATGCGTGATCGTTCAAACAATATCTTTCTTCCACCGAGAGAAATGTGACCAGTGGGCATCATTTGGAAATTTGTCTATCGAAATGTGGATGAACAACCAAATTGATCATTTTCACAGATTGAAACAAAACGGATGCTTCATATTCGTTTTAGGTAGTAGGGAATTACTGTGTTAAACGATCAAGCATATGCACATATACAACTTCAACTATACAATATTACAGGCTGCTGCATGGAAATGCAAAAGAAGAAGCTGATGAAGACTGAACGATATTCATTTCGATCTTTCATGAATGAATTTCAATAGATTCGAACGAGGAATCTTATGGAAAAACTTAAGGGAGTTTTTGATAGATAAGCATGTGAAATATCACAAAACAGAATAATGGTAAACAAAAATAGCGATTGATCACATAGAACAATGAACAGTTGATCATTGCCGTACGTGCATGATCAATCAGCACATTCGCATTCATCCGAATGCAATTATTTGCATGATCTGTAGAACTCATTATCAATGATAATCGAAATGAGCAGAGCAGTTGCTAAAATATTCGAAGATATTGATAAAATCAGTGAAAGAAATACTTATCAACTAAAAGTAATGGTTCTCACGTTACAGGAATGATACTGAGATTACTTTTGCATTTTTGATTTTATCGTAAAAAGATTTTTCCGTTTCGCTGTCCCTTATCAGAATTTGTGACTGCTGGCATTGAGCAATACATTGCACATTCGAATGGCTGGCTGATCGAGTGGACATACGCATACAGAAATTGAAAATAAAATGACCAATGAACGAAAGAAACCCGACGCATTAACTGAGCCCTACATAGTAAAGCATTTGAAAGTCGACATTATTCACAGATCAATTACAGTGACAATACTATTCATAGAACCTTACCAACTTTTACCATTCATTCGCGCAGTATTCAACAAAATTCATCAAATTATCATTCTCACCATATACATCATCGAAAAACAAAATTAGAACAAGAATAAATGAAGAAGTTATTTCTTTGGTCGACGAATACAATTTCCATTGGCAACATTGGCTCATTTTGTTGCATTTGTTTTGCGTTACAATGACACTTTTGTGTATTTCGGCTGAAATCATCAAAGTTTTTCTGTGTTACGAATCGAATTCATCATCATCATCATCACATTCGTCAAAATGAAAGAATAGAGTTCAGATTGCAAGACAACTCTTCACGTTCCAGCGTGCACGAGACGTCTTTTGCAGAAGTGTAGAACTGATTCTCAATCAGTTACTTTGAAATTTGCATGCATGAGGGAATAATCACCAAAATTCCATTTGACACTATTGAGCTTGTACAGATCTTATATGTGCGCATTCCATGCCATTGCTGCTGATCCTGTCGGCTTTAACAAACTCCATTTCATTACCCAAGTCGACCAGTTATCGTCTGATTGCTTACAGATGCTGCTATAGTGGACTCCGTCTCGAAGCGACACTCAGACTTGAGACGGACGAATTCTCGTGCGATTTCATCCGTTTGACGTTGACTCAGTATCCTGTAGACAATTAAGGATGACACTCAGGAAACCATTTGATTCAGTCGCAAAAAAATGCTTTTAGGAATCTGCTAGCACGACATTATCAAATGCTAGAGTTTATCTCACTAAGAATATATCTCAATTTGTTAAAGTGCTTGACAAATTGAACTGAATTGCGCGCATTCAAAGAAATTTGGTTGCGATTATGAGAAGCGAATCTTTGATAATGTGGTGCTTTTCATTTTTTTGAGAGAGAAAGTTTCTGACCTGAGCAAAATCAATCCGGTTTCATCAATATGGAATCGTCGTCCAAGTTGTACCCAGCAAGCGCACGAGCCTTGTTCAACAACACCCGCCAGCTGCAGCACTCCAACGCCAACGATACGATCTTCACGAGCAAAACAATAGTCCTTCACTTGAAACATCAACTCGTAGTGTTCTGGTTCACCTTCATTACCAAGGAAGCTGAAATGCTCAAATTTGAGTGCTAAGAAAACACCTATTGTAATGTGCACGAAACACTTATCGCAGACACTTATGAATCTTATTGCAATGTTCATCAAATTTCAAAGTAAATATTTGATCGCTTAGAGCAAAATCATATTGAGTATACACAATCGTGATTTGTTACAAAAATGTTGATTCACGGATTAAGCAAAATGTTTTTCTTCGATAGATGTGAATTTTCACAGAATTTCCTCTCCTCTCATAGATATTTTTACTTCATAGAACACTTTCAGGCATGCGGAAAAAAAGAGCATATCAAAATCTTACAAATGAAACGTCTCGTTGAATTTTGGTGCCCAATTGCCGGCTTTCGATTTTGTGGCCATCTTACGCTTCTTATCCGCTAAATGCGGACCAACTAAGTGAATCTCCACAAACGGTTTGAAGACGCTTGCGGTTTGCCACCTCAGATCGTTTGCAGCCAAAACTGAAACGATAGAATGGTGGTTAGTTAGGTGGAGAAATGACTGTGAAAAAAGAAACTCCAAGGGGAATGATTGGCAAGTCGGGAAAGGATCATTGAGTTCTCTCTGGGAATTATATCTTCTTGATCTGGAGCGATGATTAAAACAGTTAATTTCTTTTCTAGTTAAGGATTGAGAGATGAACGTACTTTTCACTGTAACTTTCTGCTCTCCTGTTCCGGGATGACTGAACAGATCCACTTGAACGCTGACCTCTCCAACAGGTTGCTCTTGTGATGGCAAATCTGAAATTTCTCTTTGCTAGCTCAATATTCCTTAATATTATCTCAGTCGATCGCAACTATGGATTCGCCTACCTCGAATTAACGCATATAAAATACTAAAGTGGAGTGTTATCGCTGTGCCGACTTAGCAATCTCTATCAAGAATTTGATTTAGATTATCGTGAGTTTTGAGAAAATTTCAATTTATCGGATTGAAACGAAGGGATTAGACAAATGCAATATGAACTCTCTATCAGATTTCACTGATGAACTTGAGATTTCCATCGAATATTTTCTAAAAACCGTTATAAAAAAATTGGACGATCCCTCTTATTGGACTGAGAAGAATTTTGTGCCGTTGACAACGTTTTTTGTTCTGGAATGATAATTTCAAATGAATTTCTCGTTTCTAGCTCAATATTCCTCACAATCAATATTCTCTTAGTCGATCGCAACTATAGATTTGTCTATTTCGAGTTAATGCAGACAAAATGTTAAAGTGGAGTGTTGCCGATTCAGCAGTATCTATCAGGAATTTTATTGAGATTATTGTCGATTTTGAGAGAGAAGTATCCTTGAAGGTTTAATCAACGAAAACCGATAAAATAAACACCAGCTACACTACTACGATGAAATGAATCGAAAGGATAGTCTCAAATGCATAAAGTGCACTCATATTCAATCAACATCTGTGCTTACTGGTAATAAACACAAAAGTGCATCAATTCAATTAGGCGTTATGAGTAAAAAAGTTATCGATTCAGTTGCACTCTCAAAACGAACAAAACTTCGTTTATGGATAAAGCTTTAAGAGGAATCTTCAAAACACTGACTACAAACTGAAATGCCATTGATGCGGCAAAACCTTACAGTGCAATAAGCATGATTCATAAAACAGATATGCGTTTCTTGGAGATTCTTCCGTGTTTTTCTTTTTCAAAAAATTTTCAGCTCATGTCGTGACTAGCGCGAAAAGCCAGCATACAATGATGATAGTACTTAAAGAAGATGGTACTTAAGTCAAATAGAAATGATTGAACAATGGGCCGATAGTGTACTGGTGTAGCGCTGGGCTTTGAGGATCCGATCTGTTCAGAAGGCGTGAATTCGATTCCGTGTCGGTCCAAAATCTTTGACAAAGTTTGATCTCATTCGAGAGATAATTGAGAGGGCTTAGTTTCGACAGCTCATTCGTATCTGCTGTAATTTGTCTTACAAAATACTCTCGAAAGCCTAAAAGGACAGCAATAATGACAGCACCTTGTTGTTTTTGACTCGTAATGAATGTTTTGATGAGCTGCTCAGTGGTTTGCGTGTACAGTGAAAGTGCGTATTTGAGCGATTGCAATTCGGGCGATTTCTCAAAGAAGGACTTCTTCAGGCCTTGACCACCTGCATGGAAGCACTCCTTGATGGCATCCAACGCTGCGTCCAGCACTGTACATTGCTTTGGTGTTAACGAACGTTCACATTCTCGTGCCATATCCTTGAAACAAAACGATCGTTCATCCAAAATATTTTCTTTTTTTGCGTAGTCTCAAAATTCTTCCAAAAGTTTACCAAAATCCAAAAGTAAACAACGAGCAGCTAGCTAGCTGTCTCACGGTGAAATGCATGAGAATATTAAGTTTTGCAGTTCTTTGAATATCAGATTACAAGAAATTCGATTGAATAGCTTCAATTATGATAATGCAGCAGGGTTCGTAACAAGACGGTATCAGTTTCATTCGAAACGTTGCAAAAAACGTGAGTGAAACTGGATGCATCGATTCAGCTACCTAATGAACACAACTCCTGTTGCATACCCCTCCTGAGAAACACTTGATATTTTTTCATTCGATGAGAAATGAATTTGACTTCAGCGCTTTGAAATTCGTTCATAGTTTTGCGTTCATGCCACTCATCAAGAGAGAGGGAGGGATAGGGACAGATGGGACACATCGACTGAACTCATTATGAGAAAGATCCTCGTGCTCTTGGAATATGCAGCGGTTTCAAGTTGCCCAATCAAATGAATGTTCTCAGTCTTCGGAATGATATGGCATAGCGAAAAAAAGAAAAAGAAAACGGTATGAACGGTTCGAAATGCTCGAAGCAGTCATCAAATGTGAATAAATGTAACCAACCATCATTTCCTTGACTGAACTCATGCTTTTAACATCTTTCAGATGCGAGGACATCAACTTGGTTACATCACCGATCTTTGCGTTTGGTAATTGCTTCAGAAGCTGAAATTTTCCAAACGATCAAAAAAGGCAGTAAAAACAGATGGATGAGCATTGCAAGGAGTAAATTCAGAAAGAAACTCCATCACATAACGTTCATGGTCATGCAAGAAAATGAATTGGCTACGACGATACGAAATCAATTAAAGAGAGTCATTTTCTATCGTCACGTCACATCTCATCTTTTAGAATCTGCACCACTTATTGCCAGCGGAATAAAGCATTTTCTTGGATCTTCCCTCATCCACGGAATTTGAGTTTAATGCAGTGATTGGCTAACAGAAAATCTAGTTTCTATTATGTGGAATTGAACAATTAGCAAGCATAATATGGATAAGAGCACACAACATCAGAAAAACAAACCGCTTTATTATCAAGTGGTGGCAGCACAACAATCTTCTCCATACTCGATATGGTGATCTTCCATAGCTCCTTCAGCAAATATTTGAGCACTGTTTTTTCACACTGTGAAGCGTACTGCTGCAGCTTGTCTTCGAGAAGCTCCATCAATGGCTCCAGCACTGCATCAACCTCCTAGAAGTGAGACGTGAGATCATTGCTTGAAATTTAAACTTTTCCACTGAATGAATGAGTTGACTACTCAAAACAGAAATATTAATAGAAACATATGAAATATTAATAGGACACCAGAGAGTATAAGCAATGAAACGAGCGACTCAGTTAAATCGCTCCCAACGCCAAAATGCAATCCATATGTGCTGCAGGCAAAAACGAAGTCTCTGAAGGGACAGCATAAATTCAACGCTACAAATGCACAAGACATTTAAAGAGTGACTTGAATCCTCTTCCTTCAACTTGCATGCAAAACTCCAACAGACAACTCACTCCAGCCAGCTGACTCTTCTGCAATTGTGGTCCCTTGATTCTGCACAGAATAGCAGCCAGTGTATTCATGTGCTCGTGGATTTTCGGTATTAAACTGTCAGCGAACTGGGCGGCGAGTTTATCGAGTACGGCGTTCAACTTCTTCTGCAGATTCGTCAGAACCGTGTTCGCAGCCGGATCTAGATTCGGTCCACCCATATTTTCATAGATCTTTTCTAGTTGAACCCTGGAAATAAGTTGGAGAAATCATCTCAGTGAACACGCAGCTGTCCAGCTATTGAAACAATCACACGACGAAAAATGCGATCAAATTGACGCATCCAGATCATCGCAATACAGAAAAGCAATTGCGGGTTGGACGCATCAAATGTGACGAATTGAATGAGAATAGAAACTGAACTCTTAAAAACATCGGAAATAAATGAAGAACGTTTCTAAGATATGCTCAAAAGTTACCACCCACCTGAGTTGCTGAACATTATTCATCAATATACACGCCAACTTCTCATTACTCACAAATTTACCGAAATCCTTCTGTACCATATCAGCATAAGCCAACAACACTTTGTTGAGTGTTTTCGAGAAACGTTTCATCATATCCGCGAATACTTCCGGATTTGGACAATCCATCTGCAACAGAAAACTAATTAATTGTTTTCAATTAATTAATTAAAGACAATTAATTAATTAAGAAAATTAATTGTCTTTCAACTACGCTGCAAAGTTTCAAAATTCAGATGGCTTATAACTAAATTCATCCAGCTTTTAGAGCGGCGATAACAGCGAAGTTTGTTAAGGTAAGACTGGGAAAGACGAACAATTTTGATACAACTGATCAAAATGAGCATATCATTATTAAAGCATTTGAGTAGTACGATTGCGATTAAATGCTTTTTGCGTTACATTATCATGGGAATATGACAATTTTGCGATGAATATTTAATGACGGAATATTTATAAAACAACACAAATGAAATGATGACCTGTTTCAGTAGTTTAAGTGCTTCATTGAGCTGTGTGAACACATCAACAACTGAATTCGAGAATTTTGTATGTTCGGATGTTTGTGGGAAATTATCGGACTTATCGCGATTGTACGCATTCCTTAGAATGTCCATCGAGTGTTCATCGTTCTCATTCAACCAATCCATTACAAATGGTATAAACCATCTAAAATTGAGGCTATTTCAACTTACAACGTAATAAGGGACAGTGGATCTCATAGGGATGAAATTACCTATTTGGGGTAATTTGGAGGTGTAAAAGGGTAATGAAAGGTCGAGAAATTAGGATTTCATGCAGTTGTTATGTTATAGAGAACACCATTGTGATGGTATCTTCTAACTCGGGAAGGTAGATGCGGTTAGATGATGGCAACATTCTGCTATTTTCTGAATATCATTAGCTCGTCCGAGCCTATCAGGGTTTTCATTCGTTTTACAGGATTTTCATTCTTTTTCTTGCTGTTGTAGTCGCTCTCATAGCTTTTATCACCAAAACTGTTCTCTTCTGCTAATTTCTCATTCATTTCACTCAACAGTTAAAGTCAAATTCTCATTCTATCAATTACACTCTATAAATGACCATTTGACTGTCGAATATTGTTGAGCAATAATATTCCAATGTTGCATTGTTGATTTCGGCTGTCAACACTCGTCAACGTAACCAGTAAATAGTATATGCTACAGAATAAGAAAATGATTCTAACTGTAAAGTGAAATGAAACGAAGTGAATGAGAAAAAGTCATCAATAGAACTCTGTTTTCATGTAATAGCTATGAGAGTGAATACAACACGTCTGAAAAGAATGAGAATTCATCTAAATCGCTTTGAAGTGAACGTGTCACAGACAATAGCTTTTCATGCAATCATAATCGATTGCAATACTGAGCAACACAACGCTCTAGGATAGTGGTTCTCATAAGAAGTGAAATTGCCGTTTTGGGTAATATTATTGGGGGGAGCGGGAGTGACGGCAACCTGTCAAATCATCATAAGAGGCGATGGAGCACCCCAACGTGAGAACCACTCTAATAGAAGATCTGCTTAACTAGGAGATATCAGGTACCCCAAATTGGCGAAGCATTAAAATATGCACTTGAGGCAATCAATTAGCACGAAGCATCGCAACGATGATGATTAGTTCGCCGATGTTTGTGGCATGGATAAAGTTCTGGAATAGGAACAGATTGAAATGTCATAAAGCTTGAAACTAACGCAGGAAATTCTGGTATGGATGCTTTATATTGCGGCATATCGGCCACATACTTGAAATAGAATCCCTTCACTTTGAAATACAAATTCATATATTCCGGAGTTGAGCATTTCTTTGACGCCGCATGTTCTGCAATCAGTCAATCAATCAGGTGGATGGCTTAGCTCACTTCGAATGGTGCCGTTCGAATTGACTATGATAGCAAAACCGTTTCGGTTGCTATTAGAAATTAATGTTCGATTATGGAACGACGGCACATTAGATGGGCACATCGCGATTTGCATCGAAACAAATCATAAGACATTTGGAATTAAAGTTATTATTAGTTATTAGTTTATGTTAGTTATTAGTTTAAAGTTATTCGTTTATGTGATGCTGCAGTTTCCACACAGCACGTAAACAAATTTCCAACTGCCATTATGCTGTTGACTTTAAAAGTCTCTATGAGAATCTGAAGGAAATGCTTTTATGACATATCCGGAAATAATTAAAGTTCTTGCGGAAGCATTCGGTCACAGAAATGAACGAATTAGTGAATTAATGAATACGAGACCTTTACGATGAATCGTAAAGGTTTTAGAGTTTATGAATGCGATAAGAATGTGCAATTTTTCATTCTCTTCTATCGAAATTTTCTTCCCTATCGCACAAATAGTTCAAAAGAAAAAACACAGATCAAAAGTAAGTTTTCTTCACGCAAGAGCGGTAATAATGTTCTGATGAGAAATTTTCATAGCTCAACGAGCGTAAGCTTTTAGGTTAATCGAAAAACACGCACTGCTCTTGTCCTCTTGTGAAATTAGCCGTTAGGCTTTAATCATCAGGTGAATGAATACACAGCAGTGTAAGCTCGTCTCTTCGAGCAAACGATTTGCACAATCGAATGCGACAACGAGAACAACTGAGTGGAAGAAGTTAGTCGAGATTTCAAGTCAAGTCTCAAGCAATTCCCTCAAGTCAAAAAGCCGCAAAATGATTAGCCGTCTTTAAGTCGAGATAGCACAAAATGGAACGGGAGGAAACGGGCAGTGCCTGTGTCGAATAGAAAAACAATATCGCGAATTAATCAAGTAAAAGAATTCGCTTCGTTTCGGCTTTTCGAACGTTCCGAGATACAACCCATTGCTCAGAGAGGTTATCTTGAGAGTATTGCTTGAAAAGGAATCACACCATTGTAAAGGAACAATCACAACAAGCAGTAGTAACCTTCAAGCGCCATCTGCAGATCAGTTTTATACAATTGCCAGAGTGTTGCAGCCGACAGGTTACCAATATTGAGTTCTTGAGGGAATTGATTGAGCACCGGCGTATAGATGTGTTTATCGTCTTCGATCACTCGCATCATGTAATCCAAAAAATCAAACCAAAATTTCACACTATCCGCTGTTGGCCCGCCGTCTTCACAACATGATTCGAACATCAACTGATAGGTTGCCTTAAGAAATCACAAATTATTTATGCCAGCCCTCAATTGAATTTGTAGAGCACTATATTCAGTTGAATTAACACCTGAACATTCAATGGTGACCAGCTGTAGACGGTTCAGATGATGTTAAGTTATGTGTTCCATATTCTGATGACAACAACGAACGCTCATTATTACAGAAGGCATTGGATTCAGTCATTCAGTTAATCATGAAACTTTTGAAAACCGCAGAGTTAGTTTGATGCACAAAATTATGACTTACTACATCCATTCCATCAGAATACGTTCAAAATCACTCAATTTTGCATGTAGCACACGAAATCTCGCCTACAAACTACCTAGAAAGCGTACAAATAATATCATCCAATAGTTACTTTCGAATACAATAGCAGTTTCATGCAATGACTTTTCATCAGATATTTTATCCTCGAAAACAATATTTGCTCTTTCAAAAAGCGACTTGACCAACTACTCATTGCGCATTTGAAAGCGACTGTTAATTTGGACCGAAGGCATTTTAAATGCTGGACTTCATCACTGGATTGTGAGGTTAGCCTATAAATATTATTGCCATCTTATTACCCAAAATTTTCGTTCGTTACCTTACTGTTTTGTGTTCACATGTACTTTTAGCTGTGTTCTTCCTTCTCAAAATGTCGGAGCTTTAGCACGAAACATTAATTGATTGAATCCATTATGTTATTAGTTTTTCTTAATCTCTTTTATGTAGTCTTAATCTACTTTATAGTCTTCAGTATCAAACATTTAAATGAATAGTTTTTCTTAATAACGATTTGGCGTCGTCTAGCTGGCAACTAAATCATCAACGACTGTCTGCTGATTATGAATAAAATTACAGAAAAATTCTTCGTCTAATAGTAAGATGAAATCGAAGATTTGTTTGTGATGTTCACTGTGTGATAAACATATGCCGCAGTCTACATTTTTCATACTACATCTTTCGCGTATTGTAGGTTTTCCGCAATATTATTAATCTGCAGTCTTCAAAGATTTGCTCTTAGGACAAATGGCACAACAAGCTTGATTCAAGATGACATAGGTAAATTGAAGCATGAAGCATGAAGATGGAAGCCATCCATGAGGTTTTTCTATTTTTACGCGAACACTCATGCTAACACTTAATCTCTCAATCGTGCACTTTCACTAAACTTCTTCAATCGTTTTTTCGCCAGCGCCTTCCATCTCTCCTTGGCATTCCATTATTCATATTAAAAATTCTCAAGCAAACAAAAAGCACACCGTCAAGTCATTTCCATTAATCACTTGTTGTTACTTAAGGTCCTAAGTGAAATATGGTGGCGCATTCGCAATATTCATCACTAGCATTCACTTCGAGACAAAACTTCCAGATATATCTACTTTAGTCGCGATTCTGTAACATCGCTGGGATTCAACAACATTAGGACACTAAGATGTTAAGAAAGCGAAGAAGCCATCTGGCGGCAAGAGGCGAGACGAGACGAATGGATGAACGAGTTAATGCAGATGCAAATGTACCATAAGAATGAATCCATAAATAAAGCGAATCACTTCTGGTAAAAGCCATATTTTATAATTGATCGTTCCGTAAGTACTTTCAGCTTCTCTGCTAGGACCTTTGTCAGTTGACATCACATTTCAATAAAAGAAAATATCGATGAAAGCACGTAAAGAGAAGATGACACAAGTAGATTCATTAAGAACTATATAGAGCTGAAGCATATCCACTTTAGTGGCGCATGTAATCGCTGGGATTCAACAACGTTAGGACACTAAGACGTTAAGAAAGCGAAGAAGCCATCCGGCGGCATGAAACCAATAATATGCAGCAAGGCTACACCGAACGGAACATCGAACGAGCAAGGATTTATCACAAAAATAAGGATTTATCACAAATAAGGATTTATCACAAAAAATGTCTGGTTCTCTTCCTGGAAATGAGCGATTGATAAATAAAATGTCCTCATTACAGAGGTATCGATAGAGCACATCAATATTTTTTTCGAATCTAAAAGGAATCTTCAGAATTTAAAACCTCTTTAATATGTTTTATTTGGTGGAACAGCTATTTGATTCATTTAGTCTTATAATCATAAATAATGAATATCAAATTTGCATCGGAAGGTTAAAATATGACTACAAAGAAAGATCAAATCAATTATTTGTGATGATTTTGTGACAACTAGTTCTCACCACCCATTGTCGGATTAGACAAAATTCACATTTCATACAAATGATGGACCACAACAATTGCAAATACTTGCCTGTAATCAACATGAGTAAATAAGTGTATGAATCAGATGGCTGTGTATCACTAAAGTTGAGAGTGAACAAATGTTTGAAAGTGAGTTCCACTGATAAAAGTAACTTCCGCAAATGTTATAATGATGATAGCAATTGTAAAACAATATAATCAGTGATGATAAGAACAACAGGAATAATAAATGAAGAGTAAGAATCAGAAATGAGCAGACCACATCGTTCCTGGAATGCTTGCGTCGGGGTTGCAGTGATCGACATCGGCGCGGAATCCCACTGAAGGATGTCGCGTGCTCACCGAGAGCAACTTGCAAATTCGAGGTGGACTGAGAAGGCTCCAGCAGGCTAGAGATTTGCTTATCTACGCTACAAAACTCACTAAGCGACGAATAGAACAGCCTCTATTCATCCGATTTCCATTTGGATTACTGATGCCAACGACTAATTGCGGATGGGCGGGATTTCCTATCGCTTTCACGCTATAGCTAAAAGTTTTTGATGCTGCGTTTCTTTTGAAGGATGAACAGACGAGAAACTGAACGCATTCATTGAGTTATAGGATCATCTGAATATATTAGCAGCTGGGACAGAACGTGAAAGGGTGAAGAAACCAAAGGATATGAACAGATATGCCGTTAAAGGATAACTGATAGAGTGAGGGTAACGATGCGAATTTAATCGAGGTTACGTGCCTAGCTAACATAAATAAACTCGCACAAGATGTCCTTTTTTGTTCCGATAAGCCTATTGATATTCGATAAAGTTAATTGATGAATAAATGGATGTTATCAAATTTTGCTGATGACAAGTTCTCGCATTTTATCGCCTGTTTCAAGCGCATTTATTATTTTGTTTGGTCACGTATCTCTGAGTTAGCTGGGTGAGAAATTTCATTTCATATTCATATTAACGAAAATGAGTAGCATCATAAGTTAAGAATATAAGGAAAGAGACGAGAAACTGCATTCAGTGAGCTATAGGATCATGAAGACAAGATATCAGCAAATTCATCGCACCGAGCGGTGCTTTATTCGTGAAATTACCATCAACACAGTTGTGATTGTTGTTAGTGTGAGGTAAGCTGATTTTTTTTTGTTTTCGTTTCATTTGGCATAATGCAATTTAATTCGGGATTATGACTGACAACATTGCAATATAGCAATACTGAAATATCTATTGACCTCATCTCATTTCTCATGATTGACACTATTGATCAAATATTCGACGAACATCTCAAACAAATGTGTCTCACAGTGGCTGAAAATTAAATTTCTTTCGCGAATAACTACGAATTCATCATTTTCTTTTGAGCATTTGTTTATTCGGTTGGCAAATTCATTAATTCTTATGATATTTTTAGATGGTATCATGTAAACATTGTTTAAACGATCACGCTTTTCCAGCTAGCTAATAACAAGTGATTTATCTTATACAATATTTTCAATGCGGATTACCGACAGATTCAAGCAAGCGAATAATTGAATAGGGTACATTCAATTATTTATTCTTTTCTGTTTCGGGCTCAGGGAGTTTTGCAACTGAAAGATTTGCACTTTCGAATATGAAAAGTCAACAGTGTGACATACGACAAAGTAGAAAGAGCCATGTACGGGAATTTGAATGAAATGATAGCAGATATGCTCTAGCTAAATCGATAATTAATGCACTCACTCTCGACTTCTTAATCAGACGTAATTAACTCCACAACTCAAACTGTACACTCGAACCTAGAGAACTCAGTGGATAATTTTTTGTTGTGGTTGATCAAAATTGTTTTTGAGCAAAATTGATCAAAAGATTTTAAAAGCAGTTTGATAGCAACAATCACTGATAAGTGATCATTCTTGATAACGATAACAACCACTGATATTTCATTTTGTTTGATCGGTTGAGTGATGAAGATTCCATACATTTTCAGTAACGTTTGCGACAAACGAAAAAACAGCAATGAGAATACTGCGTGAAGAATAAATCTGCCGTGAAGAATAAATCGTAAGAATAATTTGCTGATGCAAGCGTGAAGAGAATCAAATTAAATGCATCCGATTTATTAATCTATTGCGTCACTATCTTTTAACTGATGTGAACCATGCATGAAATGTTTATGAAGAAACGCCATTCAAACACACTCAACAGCCATTGTGTTCGATTCAAGTTAGATTAGTTTTGGGAAATCCTGTTGTATATAGCAATATGAATGAAAATTTTTCAGCAGCTTTTTGAAAATTTATGCAAAACGCTTGAATTGGTGATTGAAGAGTAGCTGATCCGTTATCTGAAAAAAAAAAAGAACCTAACCCTGAACTGACACCAAAAAGCAAAAAAACGAACGAACCTGCATACATGCTTTCGCACATTCGCGCACAACATTCGAGGCACGTGGTGGACTGGCCAATTCCAACACCTTCATTCGAAAGAACGTAATCGATGTAAGCAAATCAACCGTCGACTTCAAATCGGCAAGCTTGTCGCGAGACGATGACGGAAAATATTTCTGAAAGGGAGAACATTCACAATGCATCACATCATTTATTTGTATTATCCTCACTTATGGAACTTAATCATTCATTTGTTAATGGTCTGGCAGATTTAACTGATCCACAAGTGCACTTTGATTAAGTGATATAAGAACACATTAAGGGCAAATCCTTCCTTGCGGTCTTCTCATTAAATAGCATCCTTCTTTCCCACTTCCCAATGATTCAGCGAATAAAATGGCAATCAACGCAGACGAACGATTATTCAAAAATATCACATTTATATTTTCAATATGAATGCGAAATTTTTTGCTTCAATTCATGATGTATTGCATTTATCAAAATTAATGCTTATTAAAAGTTCACAATTTCTGCTATCATTAAAATGCTAAAGTGATCATTCCGGTGGCAAGATTTTTTCGGAGGCGATTTCTCGAAACTGAAATTTGATGGGCAAATGGGATTTTCTACGATCGTAATAGTTGACCTGTAGGATCGTAAAAATAGATGTGTACAGATGGGTGCAGCAAACGTAGTCACAGCGCAGCATATTTCAGTTGGTCTTCTTAAAATGCACTAAAAATGTCCCCACGTCCATATTTGTTAACGTAGTTTATTTGGTGATGTGTGGATGAATGACATTTAATGGGACAGTGTGGGGAATGAATATTCATGCGGAACAGAGATAAAAAATGTGGAACGATGAAGAGGAATTTTTGAAATGACGTTGATTTGAGCGAGAAATTTACCGAATGAAATTAGCGTTTTTTCGAATAATTTGTCACTTTTGATTGGCCAATTCGACAGAAGGAAGTATATGGGTACGGATAGGGAGGCAGACGCTCAAGTAGTTGCGGTGTTCTTTCGTTTTTTCGGTTATGAAATTCATGCGTCATGCACATGATTCTTGCGTGAATGCAATTTGATTGTGATGATTTTTTTGCCAGATGATACTCATATGAAAGAGACTATCGACTGGTTTTACCCGCAGCCATATCAATAGAAGCCTTATTGCTTGGTTCGTGATTTATTGGTCGGTCTGGCATTTGCAAGAAGTTGAGACGCTCGAGAACTCGATAAATAACACTAGACGGGTTGACATTCAAATGAAAAAAGGGCAACGGATGTCTGAAAAGGCGATTTCCAAGAAGAGGCGTGATGAACATTCATTGTCCGATTAGGAAATTGGATTTGTGCTTGATCACAAGAAGTAGTCGTCGTCTCGACTATACGTTAGTTACAATAAACGAGTGCGAATTGTCATTTTATCTCCTCTCGGCTTGTTCAGCTCATTTATTTGTTCATTGTCGCCATGGAACAAGAAGGTGATCCATCAGAAGTGAAATTTCGGTTCACGATACGAAGACATTGGAAAAGAAAGCAGCAATATTTGACTTTTTCCATCGCCAGCATCGTCAATTTCTCAGCTTATCGAACAAAAACCATTCACGGTTTCATCGCAGTGAGCGAGCGGTGAAAACCGATGATTTGTCTGCACGGAAATTCAAGTGAGCAGTTGCCATAAAATTAGTGTGCAATTACGAATAATTTGCACGGCATTTTCACTGTGGAAAATCCGCACTTCTCATTTCCATAATGAATAAATGCATGATGCAACATCATTCAAACAATGACGACATCTCGTTTGAGTAGCGACTGAAACGCATTTCTTACCGATTGCGCAAACACTTTCGATAATAACCCGCAATTTGAACAAATTTGATGCAGTGCTTTTCGACTAGCGATCACAAATTATGTGGAAGGAAAACAAAAAAGAAGTAAGTCAAGTTAATGAACTGTAATTGCAGCTAAGCAAGAAGATCACATGTCAGCATGGTGAACACAATCAACTCCTCTCGTTAAAAACCCTCTGAAGCATTCTGTATGCATTTGCCATCACTCTTTTATCAGGATCGGAACTTGGTCTAGGCCTCGAAGATTGCTTTCGCAATGTTTCATTATGATGATCACCTATTCATGAAAATCCCCAAGTTCACACTCATTGTAATGGCATCGGAAGCTCTCAGATGGAGATTTGGCTGTTTCCAAGAGATTGAAAGGTAATGTTAGAAGATCAACAAACAAGTAAATCGTGCACTATCAAAGACATCAATACCTAAAGCAAACAGAAAATTGAACTTTTACTAGCATACAAAAGTGATGCTCCGAAATTGAAATTTGAACCACTGCTATGAGACTGATCGACCGATAATAATGAAAGTGAAAATTGCTACTCAAACATTCCATGGACACTGTTGGCAGCTGAAACAGCTGAATGCATTAAATCTAACTGAAAGATTCATTAGCAGTGATGGAAATGAAAGTTTTCAAATTCTAATCACTAAATATCCTTAACAGCAATATCCTTAATTCTATTCTAAATATCCTTAACAGCAACGTCAACAACGTTCGATAGCCTGGCCGATTCTAGTATTCCAGTAAATATCCTTAACTGCGGAAAAAATCACACGAAATTTCTTAAAACTTTGTTGAAGAAACTCCCATGGAAAGAAGTAATTTCAAAAATAAGAGAAGCGATTGCGAATTAGCAAATACGGAATGTTTTTAGTATTGCTTGGAGGATAGCGATCTTATTTCGAGTATTTCTTTGAAACAAGATCGCTTTGCAAGCAATAATAAGAACAGAATGACATGTAATTAATGAAATTCATGTGATGCTCACAAGACAGACAGCGTGCCATTAGCGTCGCTGTCTCTTTCACGTTAGGCACTGCTTAATTCGTTGATGATCTCGATTCAGTTATTGAAACTAATTGCAAACATTTCCACGAAATTCAGTTTGTTGATGGTATTAGCCGAAGAGTTCTTTTGAGAATGAAGTACTTTCGATTGGAAGAATATGAGACCGAGAAATAAAAAAAGTTCAGCAATTTAATTGAATATGCTGCTTGAAAAGTTATTCTAGCAGACATTTATGGATTTTGTTTCTTATGAGTTCTCAAATGTGTTTTTGGAGACATTTATTTGAATGAAACGAAATGTATCTTGAATGCAAGGAAAAGAAATTTTATCAAACATCTAATAACGTTGACTGTTGAGTTGTGTTTTGCGAACAGAAATTTATACAATCCCAAATACAGGATTCATCTTCTGACATATCGATCGAAAATGTGTTTCAGCTGATTTCAGTATGCGATATCCTATTTCATCACTGAATATTAATGCATTCGCTTGATTCATTATATGCGAGTGTTCCAATGAAAAGTTACACAAGTTCATGAGATATCGCTAAAATTTCATGAGATATCGCTAAACGAACGAGATATCGCTAAAATTTCATGAGATATCGTTAAACGAACGAATATCGTCCTCGAATTGTCTTTTTGTTGTGATGTTCAAAATCATAAGCGGATGTTTCAGTGTTTCAGTGTTCTTTTTGTGTTTTAGCAGACGTTTCGTGCTGTTTTGACTACCACAAAAGAAAATACTTTTTTTTGTAAGGAGACCGTAAAATAACTCCAAACAGGAAGCAACTGCTTCATTCAGGCGCATGGAGAGACGGATGGATATCACCATTCACACAGGCATTGCTAAAATGTAGGAGCATGAGGGGAAGGGGTCGCCGGAGAGGTGCGCCTCTGCCTCCTCTTCCAGACGGTGGAAGAACAAGGAAACGGAAGAAGGAAAGGGACGGGAAAAGATGAGCGAAGACAGAGGGAAGAAAAACAAACATCGAAAAATTCATTTTCTCTCACCATAAATATCTGAAGATTTCTCTCACTACAAATTATTCAGTTTTTTCGGTCACTATAAAATATCACTATAGATTTTTCAGTATGAATTTTCTCCACTATAATCGACTAATATTGAAATTCAGCATTGGATTTGACCCTAAGCCTGAGCCTCAGTCTAAGCCTAAAGTATATCGCACCTCAGTTGAATGTACGAAGATCAGTTTTGTAGATCAGCCTCGGCGTACTCGAACGTCCCTTCTTCCGGGAAAGAATTCTGGCTACAGTACTCATTATCTGCTCTAATAAATCTAAATTTAAAGTAGAAACCCTCTTCAAATCATCCCGAGTACAACAGGAAAAAAGTCGCCCTTTCCGAGTACCCTGTTGGTTATCGGAAAAACTTATGCAGATAAAGACTAGCATTGCAAGACAGTGCCCATTGATCAATACTCTTGAATGAAAATTGTGCATTGAACGGACATTGCTCGATTAATGTGGAACGATTTTCGGGAATCTTTCAAATTCTAAACAGCAACTTTATCCATGTACAGCAAGTTATCAAATGGCCGCATAAAATGGAAAACTTTATCCAAGCAGTCATTTCATCAAATAACATGAGTCTTTTAGAGTACCGTAAGAAATTATGGAGGATTGAGTTGCTGCTGAAATTGCAATGCAAGGAAGATAGAAAACAATGCAAGAAATGTAAAAAACGAATAACAATTGAAATTGCTTACACGATACATCGATAAATCAATGCGTATGGAATTGTGCAGTTGATCGAGCAATTTCACGAAGCGATCCTTACCGAAATTCGAGGCACTGAAACGATCTGACGCAGAAACAGCCGAAGTGGCCGTTGTGTGAGCATAATAGGCGTTGATATTGGCGAGCAGAGTGGAGAGAACAGCCGGTACCCTCGGGCACATATAGCGAGTACAAAGGCACGCGAAATGTGTCATTGCCTAAAAGTTGACATGATAATAGTGTTGTGGTGCTGATGGCCACATAAAATGGAATTAGTTAGTTAGTGCTGGATAACGGCTGCATACGATATCTTCAGTGAGAATAATAATGAAATTCAGCACAAGAGATAGATAAATTGGATATGCGACACTTGATACAAGATAACAAATGAACATTGAAAAAGGCTAGCGAGAAGGCTCAGAAATACATTCGGTTTGATGTGAGGGATGCAAAAAAATGTTTAGCAATTGAATTAATCCATAACATGCTCTATCCAGTTGGTATGCACAAGTTTTCTGATAAATCAAAAATTTTGTATGGTAGGATTTGATAATTACACTGCACTGTGACAATCCCAAGTCGATAACATTGGAGAGTACATGAATGATCATGCAAATGGTAATGTATCGTTGGAAAATTACTAGTTTTCAGTGATCAGCTATCATCAGCATGAATTTTTTGAAAATAGGATGAAATTTCATAGAAACTTTCTGCAGCTTTGCTGCGAGACAATTGTAGCATACAAGTGAAACCAATATTCCAATAATGAAAGGTAATTCTTTAGAACTGAACATCTCTTGGCTGAGAATTCATTTTTTCAGTTAGTTCAGATCAATGCGATTTGATACCTGATAGATACTTTCGATACCGTATCGCATCGCGAATTCGTCGGCGATCTCTTGTCCTGTATCATCAAAATACACCTTCCAACCATCGTCGCCTTTCGCATCCGGTAAACGAACCTCATCTTGTTCGGTACAATGGTACTGAAAGTCATTGAAACTGCATAAATCGGAATCCATCTCATCATCTCTGAATCGGTGGTTCTCACGTTCGGGTGCTCAATTACACCTTTTGATGATCCGGCAAGCCGCAATTACCTCCCTGCCCCCATTGATAGAAGAACATTGCATGAAAAGCTGTTGTGTATGACACTCTCACTTCAAAGTGCTTCAGATGGATTCTCATTCTTTTCAGACGTGTTGTATTCAATCTCATAGCTATTACATGCGAATAGCGTTCTCTTGATGAGTTTTTCTCATTCACTTCGTCTCATTTCACTTCACAGTTCGAATCAGTTTCTTATTCTGTAGCATATACTATTTACTGGTTACGTTGACGAGTGTTGACAGCCGAAATCAACAATGCAACAATGGAATATTATTGCTCAACAATATTCGACAATCAAATGGTCATTTATAGAGTGTAATTGATAGAATGAGAATTTGACATTAGTTGTTGAGTGAAATGAATGAGAAATTAGCAGAAGAGAACAATTTTGGTGATAAAAGCTATGAGAGCGATTGTAACAGCAAGGAAAAGAATGAAAACCCTGCTAAAACAGCATTTAAAGACGAATGGATGTAATTTCAATGTTTTCATCAGCAAAACCGCATTTACATATCCCAATTAAACAACACCATCACAATGGCGTTCTATCATAACATAACAACTGCACGAAATGCTCATTTCCCGATCCTTCATTACCCTTTGACATCTCCAAATTACCCAAAATGGATAATTACCCATCTCCTATGAGAACCACTGCTGTAATTCAATTCGATATCAACGTCACATAGATGATCTATTGAAACCGCTGTTGCCCAAGGTCTCTTATAATCATGCTTAAACAAACTATCTGTGGGTTGCAATTAGTAGAGGCTGGCGATACCTCAGCGTTGTAGTTGTCAGGATTCGGATGAGTATTCACAAAGTCGCTAAATCGTAACGATGTCAATGAAAACAAAAAAACAGCGAAGCAAAGAGTTCACCTGAAAAAGATGTTCGTGAAGGCACGTATATTGTATATGATAAGGAGCCAATCGCTCCTCACCCTTAATCTCGACACTAATTTGTAACCTAATCGCACCGCTAACCGCCGATTTATCCGTTCGCTTCTCTGAAATTTCAACCCTTCATTAAAACACCGTAGATTAAGAATTGAGAAGTTCCATAGAAAGTAGAAAATGAACTTATGTGCTACAAAATATTCAAGATGTTAGGCTATCCTCGATATTTATGTTACTGAAGTAATAAATGAAAGCTGATCAGAGCGTTGGAATATGATGAATCTATCGAGATTCACTCACCAAGATTGTACCAAACGTCCATTTCACCACTCAACGTTCGAACCTCAATGATGGTTTGGCCAAGAAAATCATCCGATTCTCTGGTTAACTTCTGCCTCAACTTACTCTTCAGATCGTTATCCTCATCCCACACGCGCACTTTAATACGATCCGTTGAATTGTGACATTCACTGGAAATGTCTTGTGATCAGCATTCGACCATACGGTCATACTTGATGAAAAAGCGATAGAGGTTCTAGTTTCGATGGAATAGAAGGGAATGTTCAGTAAAACACCAGCGTGAATTTGGGAGGTATGAATAAGATATGAACATCACCATAGAATTCATGTTAAATTCACGAAATTCCGACTTGAACTGAAGTGTCAATCAGTATGAATTAAGGAATTTCGAGAGGCCGAATAACTCACAAGAAGAATTGTTCATTCCATACAGGATTCAACTCCTGATGGATTGTTCGCGTCCGTTTCCTCACCTTCCCGACCTGTGCCGTTACATACGGATCACTCTTACCCGTTTTATCTTTGGCTATTAGTCCCTGAGCACACCTCACTGAATTTATTGATAACATTAGCACATTCAAGCCTCGTTGACCACACTGATTATAGGCTCATCAATCCATCGAGAGCACTGTGGTATAAAGAATCGATCAAAATGCGATGGGATGATCATTTTCAAACAGCTAACGATTTTCCAGTGATTTCAGATTAGCGATTTCAGAATCAATGCAAAGATGGAACTGAATCAGAACTGTGTGACAAATCTGGAGCATATTGAAGTGAATATGTGAAGAGTTCTGTGATAGAAGCAAAGTTTTGATGATGAAACAACTGCAGATGGTTATTCATCGGTTTCCAGTTTCGATACTAAACTGCTCTGAGGTCATCAGAGAGCGGAGCCTGAATTTATGAACAATATGTAAGTTGAATGTAGAAATTCGGCACGATAAAGTCACAAAACTCTACCGGTCAATGCTATTTTTGCACTCCATTTTGAGCTTCCTTCGAGAATGCTTGTTTTTACTTGCTTCAATGTTTCTTGCTGCACTTTCTCTTCAATAGCGAATATAGTCCTAGAATGGCACTCATTATCGTTATGTTTACAATAACGACAGATTATTATAAGCGGTGGCTTTGATACGAGAGCATTTCGGAGATTTCATCAAGTAGAAAGCATTAATTCCACTCCAGCGTGGAGGTTTTGCCGGTCATTTGGAACAATTCCTGACCTGATGGTTTCGAAAATTTCCGGCTTATTCCTCTCTTGTATTTTCATTCGATCTCGAATTACAGCAATCAGATTCTGAGCTCGATCACCTTCCCCATGTTTGGAACTCTTCTCAGCAGCCCCTGAAAATTTTTCACGTTTCACCTTTTTCACCACTTCAGCTTTCACTTCGCTTTCACCAGTGGGCAGCAACAATCCGTTTCTATGTTATCAACCAGTGATCAAAATGATTCTCAGCGAATCAAAATTGGAATTTGAGAACAACAATACGATTTGAGAATAACTGGAATATATTCCAGATTTGTGCTGAAAGCAGCATATATACTGGCTCCAGAATACAGCAATAGTTTAGTAATTCATCTGAAATGATGCGAAAAAGGTTTTTTGTCACAGGAACGCCGCCGCCCTGAATTACTTTCCAGCGTGAACAATGGTTTGTAAAAAAAAAAGCAAATTGCGAAAGTACTTTGCAAGCAGTCGGCACTTAATAATTCACGGCACTTATCATGCACTTTTACACCACATTCGGCACATTTCAAACCTGTAAACATTTTTTCAGGTGTTTTGATGAATTACTTTTACACACATTCGCAACTATAAAATGCATAATTCTACACTTTAGTAGGTTCAACTTAATCATTCTTTAAATCAAAAAATTGCAGTCATTCATTAATATTTAATGCTCTCATGAATTCCTAATCAACGACGCTATGTTTTCAGGAAGAATTTGAAGTTAAATAGAGAAGAATTGAATGAACTGGCGACATACCCTGACGTGCGAGTCCCCAAAGGAGTCCCTCACATTCGTAGCACCAAGTAGGAGTTTGGAAATTAGTCATAACAAAATTGTGTGGTGTTGTGCAGCTGATCGGGATAGATTAACGCTTGCAAGGTCTTTCGGTAGACATGCATCTTCTGTAATTGATTTTTTTTTGGTTTGGTTTTTGAATGAATTCATATTCTTTCTGAGTTCATATTTTTAGCATTTCTGCGATTTAGCAGAGTAATCCGTAGAGAGCGATTGAATTTTATGTTTCATTAAGAGCACCAATGAAGCAGCGATTCTTCCTCGTTCTGAATGAAAGCAATTGCTTTGCGATACTTTCAGTGCTGAAACGCTTAACCGGCTCAGCACAACTTTTCGTTAGATAATCGCTCTAGAAACGTTCATTGAACCATTCTGAAGTGTTTCTGGAATTCACGCTTCTAAATCGATGCTCTATTGATATTGTGCATTTTCTATTAATCTCTTTGAAAATCTTCATAGCCTTCCACAGAAATGAACTGTTTTGAGAGGTTCACTACTGATGGAATGCTTTTGATTTAACAAAAGTGAACAAAGATGAGCTATCATGGCAAAAGCGCCTCCTTACCAATTCCTCATCACCGAACGTTGTTTTTGCTGCGTTCGCTAAGCCTGCCTGTGCTCGTTTCGTTAGCATTGTCTGAAGTAAACTCTCATAATCGCTCACTTCACCACTTCAAGTATCACACAAAATATAGCATATCTAATAACTAATGATTAAAAAAACATTTAAACACATTCAAAATAAACCATTCTACCGAGCAAATTTGCACCAACTATGCAAATATTTCTTCACCAATATGCACATGGCTTGGATTCTGTCATTATTTGTGTCGTTGTACTTTTAGACTATGTAGTTGTTGCATGAGAGCGCGGATTGCTGGATAACCTCAACAAATCATTTCCATCCCAAGAGGAAATATTCACTGAGTATTACCATGAATTTATGAATCGCGCAACGTTAGAATCATTTGAAATGATTTAACGATAAAGAAACCATTCGAAACGCTGGTTAGGCCATTGAAAAGCCGAAAATCTCATGTGCAATAGCGATTTGCAGATTGCAACGAGAGCAGTTTGCAGATTTATGGACGCGGACGCAAAACTGCACACGAAATGGTTCGATTTTGAAGCATTTAACTGAATGAAACAACCGAAATTACGGGAAAATGCAAATATTTGATATGTTTATTTGATGCGATTTCTACTGATTGCTGAAATGGGAGGAATGAGGCGGAAAAATTCGGCGTTTTAGTGCTCAATTTCACTACGATTGCTTCGATATGAACTACTACTCACACTCTATGCTGCAAATATTCTCATCACTGAATCCAATCAAATGGAATCACATCAAAACACAAAAAAAACAGCTCAAAGCAATGATAGCTCTAAACAGCCATACTACAAAAACGATTACAATGATGACACAATCTAATATTGTTCAAAACATTCAATCATCACAAGGATGCAAATATTACTCTGAAATAGTTCATTCAAAATTTTCACACTAGATATGATTCAAGACTGGATTACACTGTATAGGCATACAGAAGCAGATCAATTTTGACTACATTCACCCATTCTGTATTACGAATGCGGCTACTATTGCATAAAACGAACGGTGCTTAATCACTCCTTTTAGCTGCTAATCTCAAAAACATTGCAGTAAATGAATTGGAAAAGAAATGTTTAATTGAAGCATCTAAGCTTAACAATTTTTCAACATTTTCAGTGCTCACTACTAGTAAGTCAACGAAACGATGAGTATATCTTTCAGCAGCAACCAAAAAATTCACAAAAAGAAATTTTTCGATGACACAATAGCATGTGAGAATTTGAGCTTGAACTCATTGTCAGACCGTTCTACTACTACTACTCCTCTAAGCGTACGTACATACGTCTAAACATCAAGCATGACATAGAAAAGTTAGCTTCAGGAAAACACACAAAGATTATTCAAAAACAAAACTATCCGAATTCGTACAGATCATGCAGGGAGTAATTCAAAAAATGGATCAAAACAATGAATCGCACAGCTTCCGTTTTCAGGTTTATAACATCAAAACATTTGCAATTCAATGAATGCCGTAAAAAATTTTCACCCAGCAATTTGCAGAAAACGGAAACTGTTCACGCTCATAACACATTCAGCCATCACTGCAACTGACCGCTCGAATAGCAATCAATCACTCCGAAGCGTTTAAAAACGGATTCCACAATCAAAAATTTCACACAACTCGAACGAACTACAAGCAATGAAAATCATATTGAACACCACGCTGTTTGACTTAGGCAAATTTATCTCAGTTCAAATTCCCCTCAAACTGAAATATTTCCTAACAATAAGCATTGATGCTTTATCCCTGTGATCATCTTTAGATGTCTGTCACCCCAACAGCGCAGTTCTTGACTGATCGCAGTCGATGATCAGTGATCAATATTTCATTTCATTGCTTTTTTGAGCACATCAAACCTATATTGAATTGGATACTCGAAATTGTTAGTATCTTACCTTCAAAACCTGCAATATTTTCAACTTATACCCTCAAATCGTTGTTGCAGCGATTTCCTTACCAGTTCCTATTCATATATCAGAGCGAAAACACTTTGAATGCATCGTCAGCTTTTGAGAGTAATTTCCATTCGTAAAAGCTGACAAATGTTTTGTTTGACTCCCGATTGAAACTGCTTATGCGATAGCATTTAAGCGTTCGATTTTCTTCTCACCGAACATAACGAACATACACTCAGATCAACGAATAATGCAGTCTTCTTACCGAAGGAATGGATTTTTCAACAATTTTTGAACTTCAAGGAACGCTGAGACGGAAATGCCGTCGTTCACTGCTCACTCGGGACGAATTGGTTTATTGAGGTAAGGAGAAAAGAGGAGAATTTGGTTGAAATGAAAACAAACCAGCTCACTGACGAGTGGAATGGTGTTCTTGGTCCTGGAGACATTCATGTTCGGCATGGCGTCAATACTTTTGTAGAATGCATTCGATGCACTATCGGTTGCATTCGCTTCGAACAGTGTTGACTGAAATATCGATGTGATTTACGGAATACGTTAGTGAAGATAACTAAGGGCCATATGGAAGAAAACTGCGAAGATCCATCACCACGGAATTCGCTGAATTGGTTTGTTGAAGAGAACACTTCCAACTGAATTTTTGTGGACATGAAAACTGGTCATTGGTGATCATCAAGAAGTAAACTTCGATATATTACCATCTGTAAGAACTCAGCTGACTAACTTATATTTTGAGATTTGCATACCTGTTCATCAGCCCATTAACACATTGTGAGCAATCAGAAGATCATTTGGTTGTGATCAGCACAAGCATCTAGGAATGTCCTATGATTGCAAGTACAAATGTGTGAAATTGATTCGATTGCAGAACGCAAGAAAGTGATTCGAGTTCACTGAACTCATCACAATTTGAACATCAAAAATTAGAATCAAGATGAGACACCACAGCGGGATTTGTGTGTAGGAATATGTTCGACATCTCTCTATCACTTGTATGATTCGATTAAGCGTTATCAAACAGAATGACAGCTGAGAAGGACATATACTGCCTCGGGGAATGAAGATGTGATGCAGGTTATGGGCAATATTCTGAGAGTTTCATCATCGTTGATGAGATCTACACATATGGTACCAGTCACCGCATTCACGGTGTTTCATTTACATACGGTACGTTTGTTTGTTCATTTGTTTGTTGTGTGCTTAATTGCTGAAGACTTTCTGATTCTTTATAATAAAGCTATTGTAGTTATCACTACGACTGCAATTATTATCGATATTGATGAGATTTGTTGAAGTTTTGTTGTTCTATTTCATTTGTTTATTACGACTGTAATATTACTGCAATATACTCGATTTATTTAGTACTGTAATCAATATACTCGCATTAGAAACGGTAACAGTTATCTATGGATTGTCGGTTCAAGCGTGAGGCAGATAAGATCGCACTTGATTCATTTGGAAATGATGATAGCTCGCTCTTTCATTGTGCTATTAGGTGATTATTATAATGGAACTGCAAAGTCCCATGAACATCTCAAAATTTGACGTCAATACATATTTAATTATGGTAACTTTCTCTTTGCTAACAATAAGATCAGAATTTTCTTAAATTAGAGATCAAATGAACGCAGGTGGCATGGAACATTCGCTCATGACAGCGAGTGATTTTATTATAAGAGAGTTTTTGAACGAGTGAAGTGAATGGAATTGTTGAAGGAATCTAACTGAAAGAGGAGAGGGTTTTAGCAGTGATCAGAATCGGTACAACAGACCTTGTCTTTGTAAACCTCTCGAACAGTGACTTTGTGAGGAGTTGGTGACGGTTTGTTTGCGCAATTCACATTCAATTGCTGACTTGACCGATTTTCATTCTCAACCGATCCGGAGAATGCGAATCCATACCCCGAGAGGGCATCAATTGGATGTAATCTCGGACCGCCGTTAACCATCAGCGCTAACTCTTGGCGATCATCCACTTCCAAATGAGCCGACAAGTATTGTTTTGTGAAAAAACCACCATCTTGAAGCACTATGCGCGACGAGGGCAACTGTAGAGCGCTTGTGAACAGAGAATTCGAACGATTGCGGCGGCGTTGGCCGCCACATTTCGAGTAGCCGTGTAGCACACGCGCTGAAATCGCCTCGAAACGTGGTGCTGGTGGTGGTGGCTCTCGACATTGATAGTATTTCGAGACAACCTCCAGAAGATCGCAAAGATTCGGCAGACTTTGCGCACGTTTCCAACGAGCCGACAAGTGAAGTCTGCGTCGAGCTTTCGTGGTTTTCGTTCGACGTATCTTCTTGAATGAGCGTGAGAAGGCAATCAACGCAGCTCCAGGATCGTCTCTGTCCGTGAAATGTTTCATTCGACGCCGATTCGTTGGTGCTCGTGAATACATAACAGATTACGAATACAGATCAGATAACAACTAGGAACTGATTAGAACAACCGCAAATTATGTGACATTCGCAGAACCGATTGTGTTGATTGCTTGCAAATGAATATCACCGATCCATTTCAGTTGAGCCACATCATGAATCGGTGGTGGAAAATGCATAGTTCAAATTTGAGTCAACAATGCGATGATATGAACAGCATGGAAATTATAGGTCATATCAGATGAATGAGTATGCAGTGAAGCATCGATTCAAGAAATCGTATGCTCCAAGAATTCATAAGAATACACGAGAACAAAAATTTGAGATTAGCATAATATTATTACTGAAACACGTTGAGATCAGTCACACTGCTTGTGAATAGCAATGGAACAGCAAATGTCAGAAATTGCAAGTAGGTAGACTGAAATGTGCAGAAATTTGTTTTGTTTGATAAAACCGATTTAAATCCTGAGAGAATTGAGTTCAAACAAATTAATCATATCGCTAGTACTGCTGCATAAACTTTCAAAGGCTTCAAATTTTCTTTCAAAAAAAGGAACACATTGAAATAATCGCATAGCAAACAGAATATAGCAGTTGTCTGATGATTAGAAGAATTTCATCGGGAAATCCATCAGGTAATCATCAGATTTATTAAATAAGTTTCGCTTAAGCTCCGTTTAAGCTTCAAATATAAACTCTCCTTGCTGGCAGAAGTTGACAAGTACGCGACGAATAAAATGTGACCCGTACAGAACGTCTTCATTAATCAATTGCTAATGAAGTGCTCAAGAATTACGCACACATGTGCAGTGCACTGAATAGCAAAAGAACGGACATCAACAGGATTAGCGTGTTTCAGCGTTAGAATATGCGGTGTAGTTGTGTGGTAAGATTGCAATGAAATTTGATCAAAGGAAGCGTCGAGCATTGGTCCTGAATCATTGAGGCAATTATACAAGAAGTATCGATGAACTTGAAAAAACGTCTCAATGTTTATGGATGGCTTGCGTCGTTTTTTTGTTGCGAATGATACACCGAACAAATAACGAAACTAACAACAATGCAAATGTAAACTTCTCGTTAATATGAAATGAACGAATAAAATGAAATTATTATTCACTATCAGAAAACACTCGCGTAGCGCGTTTGCATTTTAAAACTTCTATCAGAAATAGTGTACTTTGTTTAGTGAAGCATAAGTTGAAAACATATTTGCAATTGCTGGCTTGCTAGTTGCCTCAATAAATGCAACAACGCTTTTTAGTGGTCCCTTGTCAATTGCACAAGCATTTGGCAACTACTTGCAAAAGGCGATTGAATTCCGCATTATGCTTGGAGAATAGAGCAAATACAAGGAAGTTATCATCCCTAAACAATGAGAGCCATTTCTAACGATAACATGGAGAAGGGCAGCAAGTTCTGGAAACTAGATTTCGGAAAGCGACTTGCAGAATCTCAGATGAATACTACTCGGAAACCATTCGCTCAAACAGATTACCACTATTCTGTCACTTGATGGATGATCTTATCGTGTTCGTCGATTTTATGATAAACTAATTCGGAACGAACTCTCTCACTTAACTTGATCCGTAGAGCACAGATTGGGTCAGCACCAATCCAATGAAATGAATCAATATCACTGGAGACGAATTTAGAAATTTTTGAAATCTGTCATCCGAACAAATTGAACAATATCAACGCTACATGAAACGATTAGCATGAAAGTGAGATATAAAGCATAATCCAAAAATAATAAGTTGTGTGAAGAGGCGTCCTCTAGGTGTGCACATGTTTCCATCTAGTCATGACTATTGTTCGTCAAACCTTTTCAAGCATGCTCTTTCGATCAAACATTGCCGTTTCTATGGATTTGAAAAACTCAAAAGTGGCAATGAACAATACCTATTCGAGCATCTGACACATGAATACGTGAAATTTTTCAGAACAATGCGCACAAATCAACTATTTATTGAGAACAGATAAAATTCTTCGAATAGAATCTTCAACATGAATTAGTAATCAATGAAAATTTGGTCTAGATGAAATCGTTTCGTTTGGTTGATCAGACATTTATTAATGGCTTATCTATTTATTCGACTTATTCAATTCATGCCAAAACAATTCATGTGATGACTTTTGTTGTGCTCAATACTGGCTTTCTTGTTGCGTATCTGGTAACTCGCAGAATCTAATCAAATATTGATGTAGATTATTGCTATCCATAACATCTGCACAATCGCACCCTATTTGAACAATGTAAAGCTTATAGAGTGCCGTCTGTCTGGCTGCTGCTTTCAAAAGCATTCAAAATAACAAATCAACCGTCCATTGCTCGAAAAAAACTTCAAATCGTCAAAAAATTTTTGCAAATCTTCAAAGTTGAAGTGAAAGCAAAACGATTCCGGATGTTTTCTGCGGTCCTCCGTGAACAAAAGCGTTAAAGAATATTCTCAGTAATTAGTATGTGAGAGATTCCATAGTTGATGAAGGCTAGAAAAAAACAGGATAATGATGATATGGAACAGCACATCCACAGGGGAAGTTTTTGCGCGTTTCGTGTGAAAATGGAATTCTATTTTACTTGTTTTGATTGGACTGCAATGAACATTGTAGCAAAATTCAATTGATCGGTTGGCATGGCAATCAGATGATAATATAATAATTGCCGAAGTAATCAGCCAACAACTCGAAAAGACGCCGAGGTGACCGTAAAGACGTTGAATAATACAAAAATTAAATTTAAACTTATAGTTATGTGCTGTCAACAAACTTACTTCAGTAGAAGAGAAAAGTTAATGATTTCAGTCGGCGATTAAATTCGATTAAGCACATTTGAAACTACAACTCATTGACGCGTCATCTTATGAAATCAACCATTAAATCTGAACTCAGCTGAATAAGTATAAGATGTACACGGACGGATATCATGCACTATCGATTCGGATGATGAAACTTAACCTTCGTAAATCTTACTTGGAGGATGTCCTCTCTTTTGTGTTTGTATCTTATGAATGCTTTGTGTTTCCATATATAAGACATTGTTGATAAAAAATAAACGCCGAAAGAACTTGAATATTGGTTGGTATAAAACCGATAAGGATTCCACTAGTCTTTTGTTTGGTAGAGTGATAGAGCTGCTGGACAATGCTTTTTTAATGTTCAGCACGAATAACACTGCACAATCGTCTGCTCGTGTCTTCAGTGATCGAAGTTCAGCATACAATGGTAGCATGAATGACTAATGACATTAAGCAACCATAATTTGGAGTCTGCTAAAATAGGTTACATTGGAAGAAATTTTTACACGGAAACTTGCGACTCATAGTGAGTAAAATTTTTAACTTAAAATTTTTAACACTCTGAATCTACAGGTTCTGTTGGATCGAACGGTGAAGAAAAATTCGCATGTTTCCGGGCAAACCTGAGAAGACGGTTATCTCGAAGAAGGCAATCAGCCTATTGCGATATTAACGTATTGATTCCTCTATAGTGATCAATGTACATGAATGATGAGCGCGACTGCGCTAATTGAAATAGATCTAAGAAAAATGCTATATCTCCTCAACTAAGCAAAATCGCTCGGCAAAATATATGTTACTCTGAATATAGAGATCCAGCTGGACCGAAAGGTGCAAAAAAAATTCATATGTTACTGGGCAAACTTGAGAAGACGGTAGCCTTGAAGGTGCCTACCGAGATAGTATTAATAAAATGCCTATATCACCTCAACTAAGCCAAATTACTCAGCAAAGTTTGTAATATTCTGAATCTAGAGGTTCTGTTGGATGAAACGGTAAAGAAAAATTCGCATGTTTCCGGGCAAACCTGAGAAGACGGTTATCTCGAAGAAGGCAATCAGCCTATTGCGATATTAACGTATTGATTCCTCTATAGTGATCAATGTACATGAACGATGAGCGCGACTGCCCTAATTGAAATAGATCTAAGAAAATTGCTATATCTCCTCAACTAAGCAAAATCGCTCGACAAAATATATGTTATTCTGAATGTAGGGATCCAGCTGTACCGAAAGGTGCAAAAAAATTCATATGTTACTGGGCAAACTTGAGAAGACGGTAGCCTTGAAGGTGCCTACCGAGATAGTATTAATAAAATGCCTATATCACCTCAACTAAGCCAAATTACTCAGTAAAGTTTATAATATTCTGAATCTAGAGGTTCTGTTGGATCGAACGGTGAAGAAAAATTCGCATGTTTCCGGGCAAACCTGAGAAGACGGTTATCTCGAAGATCGCAATCCGCCTTTTGCGAATATGGACGTATTGATTGCTCTTATAGTGAGTGATCAATTTGTATGAGTGAGCGCGACTGCGCTGTTGAATTGAGATATGTCTCCAGAAATTGGCTACATCACCTCAGGGAGGTAATACGTAATATCGTCGATAAGTTCATCTGTGCAGATGCACATGCTTGGCCTCAATAGCCAGCTAGCGTAGGAACCAGGAAGCACGACTGGATTTCGTCAATTCTCCTAGCAAGCTCTTTGAGAATTGATTGCCAAGAAATAGTCTTTTCAAGAATCAAGCACCTCAATCCTTTACAAACATATCACTGCACGTTCTTCAATAAGATGGTTTAGCTTAGAGACTTATTGGGCTCTTGTAGAATATGAATTGTTCAATTGCAATAGGAGAGAGCATTGAACGAAGCAATTGGCAATCACTGAATTCTGCTATAAATTTGCAACAAATTTTGACTTTGCAATTCTGAATGTGGGTGTATGCTTAACTGAATGTGAATGTGAAAATGATATCATCGCTATGCAAACGCAATAATGCCGTAAAAATAATGAGTGCTGCTGAAATGTTGAATAGTAAATGAACAGCAATTATGAGGCGGGGTGATGAGCTTGAAGCAAGAATTTGAGACTGCTGCTGCAAGAATTTGAGACATGAAAATGACGGACGGCATGAGGCAAGCAAAATGAGTACCGCAACTCAGTGAGCATTGAGTGACAACTTAGACGAATATCTATGATGACAGATGATCTCTCCACAAAGATGGCAACTTCAACGAGGAAGCATTTTATGCTCCGCTCCTTCTCGTACTTATTCATTAGACGATATTCAACTGATGCAATGATAATAACACCGAATAATGCGTGAAATTAGGTTATAGATGCGCATGTGCGATATGAAGTTAGTACAATGGGCAATAGATATGGTTAATGCCATAACGCATGAAGAATTAATAGATGATTGATAGAGTGCGCTCAGAAGTTTCCTTATTACATTTTTATACATTTTTTAAAATAAATTTTTTATAAATTTATAAATTTATTTTCAATTTTTATGAATGAACTGTCATCGAGGGGCATATAAACATAGAACTAGCTCAAGCACAATCAAATCATCGATAACGTGCTAAGCGCATTTCATTGGACGATTAAAACGCAAAATGAAACACTGAAAAGATTTTTCCATTTCTCGGGAAAAATTTTTTCGGTTTTCGACTGATATTCTGATCAGGATGAGGACGGTAGTGAGGATGATAAATAAAGCATTCTTGAGTGTTAGTTCCAGTCTTTTCACGTCCGAATACACAACCAACCGACCAACTATATCCTCATATGCGCTATATCTGCCTATATCAAACGTCACTGCATATGTGTGAACTAAGGATCGAGCACGATGAAAAGTGAAAGGATATAGAACGAGATTGGTACCACATCGTGCACTCATCAAGCCCGATTGTCTATTCGAAGTGTTTATTCATACACAAAACGACAATATTCATTTATGAATTCGCGAAATACATCAGCGATCGGTCGTCTACAAGGTTAGCAAGAGAGCGCTAGGCCAACAATCAACTAAAGGTGACTATAAAAGAGTCTAACTGATGAGCTTTTAATGTTCACTTCGATATTGATAGAAATCGAGGATACACTTAGGTTGTGTGAATGAATATGTACCTATTTGTGAGAAGGCAATTGAGTTAAAATAACTGATGAACGAGGAATTTGGATTGATTGAGTGAAACCTTTGAAAAGGAGGACAGCAGAACTCAACTTTGCCGAGATTTCGACATTCGACATTTATTCAATGCATCAAAATGACGATTTATACATGTAAAAGTTCTTTATCAAAGAAGCTACTTGGGCTGGCTGGCTGCCTTAACTTGCTTTAAGCAGCAGAACAAGCTGCGAAAAAACGATGCTCCGACAGTCCCACAGGAATAGCGCTGCTGGTGTTATGCTGCACGAGAAGTCATTCACCGTATCAGTTAGTACTATATCATTTATCACTTCGTTTGTTTGTTTGGCTTATTTGAAATTGTCTTGGGGCCAGTGTAGAGTGTGAGTTGATTCATCAACATTGTTTTGCTGCGAAACTTTCGACGAGTTCAAATTTCAATGTTAGGTTTGCCTTCACTGAGCAGGCAAAATTTAGCGCAACACACTTTATTAAATGAAAATGCTTACTGGACAGTGAAGAATGAAAAAATTGTAGCTTTTCTATTCATGGTGATAGAGTTGAACGGCTATCATGAGTGGAAGCGGTCGATAAGAGAAGCGGTAGATCAGGGGTTCCCATAGGAAAGAAAATTACCCGTTTTTGGGTGATTTGAGGCGTTAAGGAGATACAAGTGAGGGGGGATCGAGAAATTAGTTTCAACGTTATGCGTGGAGATGGCAAATTATAGTATCAGGACGGAAGGAGGGGGAATCACAGCTTGCCAGACCATCGAAAGGGGTAATGGAGCACCCAGCGTAGGGACCACGGCTGTGAATCAGTGATGCTGCAAAGAAGAGGAATGTGTTCCGAGTAGGATGTCATTATGTCAAGAAATTTTGCGAAACCAAACAATTCAATGCTGCGGACTGCGTCCATCCGAGATGATCTCGAATTAACAAATATGAATAGAAAACGCTCGTTAAGGGAAAACTGATCAGCTGAAAGCAAGACTATGCGCGATTGAATCTGCACTCATTGCTTCATCTCAAAATAAGGCTCGAATATGCTACAATCATGAATACAATGAAAAAGTTGAATTCAACGAGAAAATTTATTGATGGTGACTAGTGAGAGCGTGCAACTGATTCATATCTGTTCAAACTCGCACTATTCTTTAATTGCTCATGGGGGAATCTTCACTGAGCGATCCACTGAGTGCTTGAATCCCGTCTGATACTACAAAATCATTAGAATAATAGTAGAGGACAGCAAATATAATATAAGAGTGTCAAATTGTAGGGTAATTATTCGCTGGGATAACGTGTAGAGTTGAAATGAGTTTTATTTTTTACGACAATTCATCGAGCAGTACGACTCTAACTGCAACGGAATGAGTTAATTAAAACAATGTGCTATTGCTTAGTCAAGGATATGGTGGATGTCGAATGTTGTTATGGTCGATGTAATGGCACAATCCGAATGTCGTTACATTCAATACTGCAGTCAATTTATTTTGGTCATGCTTGAATGTTTCTTTTCATTTACGCGCTTCATTCGCGCTGCTGAAAATCGCCGAGCGAGTCACGTTTTATCGCTCATCTCATGACTGACAACACTATAATCATGTGATGAAACAAATCCGAGCATTTCATTCGAATTTTTCAATGCTCTTCTATAGGCACGAACAAGCGATGCAAGCGAAAGATCTTAGTTAATGCCCTTGGATGCAGCTAAATTCGGTGACGAGCATTCTTTCCAGTCGGAACATCAATCGTATTCTATGTCAGACAGGCCAAAAAAAAGCATCCATTGTACACAGAAGACATTCTTATTCTTTTTTAAATCAAATCCTCGACCAAATCTATTCAATTCATTTCATTCATCAATCACATTCTCGAGTGGAACAATTGAATGTTCGCGACTGACTGCATTCTGACGCTTCTGAAATCACTGCATGATGGAATCGAGGACGTACTCGAATGCAGAGCAATTTGTTTCGAGTTGAGCCTACTCGAACGAAACTTTTTAAAGTTTTCATCAAAGTAATCTTCTCAACTATGCACCCTATGTGTAGGAGGTAGCTTACACGAGAAAAAGCTCCTATGAGAACCCCAATCCCCAATAGAATTCTTTCAAAACTGATCTCAGCCTTCCAAAATTTGCTCTCCTAATTGATCATCACTGTTAAAATGCCCCACTACTCAAGAAGTTCGCGAGATATAAAATTGATTTTCCAACAAATAAAACGTCAAATATGCTCTCAAATCTCACTGTAACATGCAAACCTTTCCCGAACTGGATACCTTACGGTTCAGATTACGATAGAAACCTGTTTTTTTCTTAAAACTTTTTTCAGCTCCATGTTTTCAATCAATGAAAATGAACGCTCAATTGAAATAGCAGACAGGTTCAGCACACAAACTGATTGCATACAGGCGAGTGATGACGTTGAGGACGATTACCTAATCAAATTGGTTCTCTTTGAGGCGCAGGTTTCATTTTATTCGCCGTGCTTTGCTCATAAACCAGTGCATATCTAACACACATATGTAGCAAATCTGGAGATATTTCTGATCACTGAACCAAATTTGTTGACACTTTCATTGTTTTCTTGCTAAACTGCGAAGGTTTCTATTCAAAAGTGTAGAAGCACTTTTGAATATAAATCATCCTTAGGAGCAGCATTCAACCAGGCATAAAAGTCCTGAAAAAGACGTCTAATTCAAACGAGAACAAAGACACTTTCATGAGTCTTTTTCCGGATGATTTTTCCCACATACTAACATTTCCTGATCTGATATCAACCCTACGATTAACTATTGAACAAATGACAACAACATGGCGATTTTTCTGTCC
The DNA here is from genome assembly GCA_035041965.1 of Anisakis pegreffii. Classification (NCBI taxonomy): domain Eukaryota; kingdom Metazoa; phylum Nematoda; class Chromadorea; order Rhabditida; family Anisakidae; genus Anisakis; species Anisakis pegreffii. The sequence goes on from JAPYMA010002197.1 coordinate 63,911, forward strand.
AACCGTGGTTTTCATCATCAAAAAACGACGAAACAATAAAGAAATTGCATTGATACCAACACGCTCAAGCTGTTTTGTTGAAATGCAGAAGAACTGACTGAGCATGCTTGATTGCGTTGCACGAAGATTGTAAACTGTCGGAAGATATAAACATGATTTGCAGCTTGTTTATTACAAGCTCATAAATGTGCAAACAGCAGCTAATTGCCTAATTCGGAAACAAAGAATATTGACTGCATGAAATGTTTGGCGCAGTCTGAACGCGTCCATCATCCGCACCGATCTATGTAAGCAAAATGACCGAAGATTGCAAGCAAAATTCAATTAAAACTTTTACATCGTATTCACGATATTATATTTTGTGTGTGTTTAAGCCAATAATAGTGATTAGTGTAGCATTTGTCAAAATTCTATAGGGTATATTTAGAGAGGAGGTGGGGGAGTGTAGAATGCGCACTGATGAAAAAATTGAAGTAAATGCTTACGAGAGAGCAACTTGAATGAAAAATCCGAGAGATTGATTCGATTAGCGAACAAGCACGCTGAATTCTATAGTCATTTCGTGTCTCAATGAAAGCGAATAATTTTGCAATAATGCATGCTTCAAATGCTTCAAATGAAACACTCGCAGAAATTTGTGTGATCCTACTTTTACGTGATAGGTTCTGAAAATTCCAGGTGACCGTCTGTTAAATGCCAAAAATATGAATGAAACTGCCATTAAAATGCACTTTGTCGTGAATAGTAACTAGGTTTATGTGAAGGATTGAAGAGCAATCGCTTATTTCGAGATATCTACCCAAAACATCGTAGCTGATGGATGGCTTTTCAACACTTACCACAACATTAAGGCAACTTCTTCGCTGTATTACAGGTATTGGGTATAGTGAGGAACAACCGCAGAAAATGAAAACCAAACTGAAATAAACTCAGAATACAGAAGCGAATCATTTCAATATCTCATAACCATCCCAATGTTCGAATTAACAAAATTATCGAACAGTTAACAATTTTAACAACGAAAACCTCAAGTGACGCAAGTGAGAGTTGCACATTCTCATGTTCAGCTACTCTGTATTCAGCGAAAATGTGTTCCCTTCTCTCCAATGAAACACTTCGAAACAGATTGAATGTTGCCCAATGCGAGGACAATCTATTTGAATAGGTACTCGAAAAGTGCGAACGAACACAGCAGTTTCTAGGAATTTAAGTATGACATCAATGACATCAATTGGGGAAGAAATAAACTTGGCAGGATAGGAAATTCAATTTTTTTCCATGAATATTTGCATTTCAAATCATGTTTCAACATATTTCAGACTAGACTGATCGTGAGTGAATTGATGAAGAATTCATGCAAAAATTTTTTTTTTGTTTTTCAGTTCTATTCGCTTGATAGAATCATGTTTGAGTTATCGACTGATGACGGTCTCTAATCGTAAGATTCTATCAAACGCTGAGAAGACAAGACACAGAGAATGAGATGGAAATGGGAAATGTGGAAACGATAGAGGCAGACGTGAGAGCGGCGCTCAGTGATTGAAGTGCACGCTCGCTCATTGCGAGCAATCTGAATGCGATTTTAAATGTGTTTTATTGAATCGGATATTATTGAGTGATTACATTCGAGATTATTTGAGATCTTGTGCAGAGGCTGGAAATTTTCGAAAGATTCGATTAGCACACATTAACATCATGCAAAGTCTTGCTTGAGTTGACCGAATTGAAAAGCAAACAGTCGAAAGCTTCGAAGATAAATGATATTGGCGTTTTTTTTTGTTTTTTAACTCACAGTCAATTTCATCCTCAGTTGATTTCATTTGGTAGCATTTTCAGTAGACTTTCGATTTTTTTGGCGCAAAATTCCGCAAGATTCGCTGATTGCTTGCAATTACTAAATAGTCAGCTTAATATTCTCGGAAAGAATTCAATTTTCCAAGGAATTTTCAATATGCTCACGCGTGCATAAAACGTTACAGATTCACCTAACCGTTAATTTGATGATAAAGCAAATGTGGTTCTCCCGAAACAGTGCTTCGAGGCAATCTTCTTAATCTAATCAGTTGAAGAAAGACGTGCTTGTTAACTAGAATCTATCCAGTGGCTGCATTCAATTTGTATGATTAGTTCTCGATGTATTGCTAGAATGCCCGCACAACTCAAACAATAGATACACCGGGCAGGCAGGCAGCCGTGTTAAAACAAAACGCAATATTCGAAAAGTACACATTTGATTTGTGCTACGTGTTCTGCGCTGCTCTTTAGTCAAAACGCAAATGCACTCAGTGCATTTATTATGCATCCATCTATTGCGAGTCAGTTATTATACCTAGGCCAGTGCGTACAAATACAAACTTTGCAAACGAATCAACAATTTGAAAGTGCGTTTCGAGCAACGTATACATTTGCAGAAGAAGTGCAACTTGAGGAATCTATTCCCGATAGAATCGAAACAAAACAACACTGAACAAACAAATCTAACAGAACCAGTGTTGAGAGCAGAAGAATAAAACTCTGGAAAGGAATTGAATTCTGAGGGGACCGATTGAGAATAGCTAACGAGCACCACCACCGACGACCTTAAAGTGGTAGCGAAACATCACCGCGCAATTAAAGTGGAATCGTGTGAAATCGTGAGAAATCGAGAATATCAGCTTACAATGAAAACATTTGAAGAGCAACGGAAATTATTCAATGGGAAGCGTTTTTTTTTTTCGAATTGGCTCATGAATTCGGTCGTGCTGGTTTTGAAACGCACTAAAAAGTAGTTTTGAATTGGCTGTTTTGATGAGACAGATCAAATTTCAGCCTGTTACAGTGATTGGTTTTGGGCTGTGTTAGAGCGATGAGTGATCGCATCATTACAATGAAATTTGAAAAATTCTTCGAATATGAAGACGTCCTAGAATGATGTTCCTTGTTTTTTCATCGACAACGCATATAATTTCCGAAAGCCTTCATCCATAGGTTTCTCCTGAACACTATGCTATCATAAAATGATGCTGATGCTCTCTAAATCTGCGCTCACTTGCAGTCATAAGTTGATAATCTCCGAATCACGACTGCGTTCTAGTGTGCGGCTACTGTGAGCAAATTGTCACAATCAAAAAGGAGGCTGAAATAAAAATTGAAAGGCGCATTGTTACGGAATGAATGGACAACATAATTGAATTCTGGACTGATTGTGAGGTGGCGCAAAATTAAGCATCGGCCGTGAACTAAAACTAACAGTATGGCATATCGGCAAATTAGCCTCAAAGTGTTTCCTGAAGCAATTCAATTGAATTCTCCGCATTCTACGTCATGTTTCTTAATCGGTGCTTGACTACATCACACACACACATGGATTTATTCTATTGTTGCCACTGATTTGCTGACATTTTCATAATCCCGAAGTGAATCTAATCTCTGTTCACAATAAGTTGCAACTAACTTAAATCAATCGGCTCATGTTAGTAACAATTAACTCGAGAGAGAGAAATTCACCGTTGCGCGACCCGTAATACACGCTCCCTTCGAACGTTTCGGCTTTCTACGTGAATAGAATCGGAAAGAAAGTGAATTGAGCTAAATTAACGGGAATTAAGGCAAAAAATTCTTTAGCTTACCCAAGTTTCTGAAATCAAATATCAGCTAATTCAAACTATAGCGTATGATATAAGGAATGCACCACACAGAAATTACAGACAACACTACTTAATTAATGTACCTCTGAAATTTCTTATCGTTACCATGAGATCAAAAGATCGATCGTAATGAAATGAAGGCAGTATAAAATCTATTCATTCAGAGGAAAAATACTTGGAACTGAAAAAAAAATCGCGCAGTGGAATTGATAGATAACCATCTTGATTCTGCACACCATTCAAACTTAACATAAGAGAAAGCGATAAGCAAAGTGAACACCACCTTATCTTAGCAATAACTGCGGCAAAAATACTTCATGGAGAGGAAAGACACTCAAGAACAGAGCGAACTTGATGAATTGGGAAGTCAACGAAGCTAATAACTGCAATTGCAATCGAGTGTGTGCAAAATTAGATTTGTTTGCAAATAGAATGTTAATTGATAACTTGAAGAGGACTTTTATGGTTGCATACTGCATTAATTTTGAAATATTCATCACAGTAATGAGGTTTCGGATTCAAACTCGTTTTTAATACGTACGTGTGTGTGTGTGGCTTGCTTGAAAAGGTATTACTAGCATCGCTTAAACTTACGATGAGAATAATCTTAGTGGGTGAATAATAAATTTGAAGGTAACTGTGAAGTAGTATTCAGAAATGAAATCTGAGAACGATGGATGTAAAACAACAGCACCTGCGGCAAAAATTGGCTGTAAATTATTGACAACTTGTCCATCGCAACATTAGAGCATGAGCGTTGTTCCACTGGAAAATTTGCGAAGCAACGCCATATTAGATTAACAGTTTCAGGCGGTAACTGATGCAGACGGAGTGATACAATCAGTTTCAAGGGATCGAAAGAGATCGATTCTGATTTTTTTGTTTCAGTTATTCAAACGAATCGAACGAAGCATTCAACGAAATGATCGACTGGATTCACATGAAAAATTCATTGGTTCTGATGCAAAACGAAACAATATCCATCCATCCACATGGCTCGTCGATGCTAAACGTAATCGATGAATCGCAAGGATACGCTCCAACTTGGTCAAACACCATTTCGTCATATGCTCGATTAAACACCAATATGTTTAATCAAAAACAAAAACTATTTCTTCGATTCAGTCGAGTGCGAAGAAGAAACTGAAGGAAATGGTTAGCTGCCTGCAATCAAACGTTGACACTTTTTTGCTTATGTTGTCCATAGTAATGCGACTGAAATGTCAACTGAGACGTATTTAAAGATGGAAAATAATCGAGATTGCTCAAGGGAAATTGCTCACTTTGAGGAGAGCCTTAAACCGTTTAATTACAAGCAATGACGAGGTGAATTCGTTGTTGTATCTGTTAATGAGCAAATTTGTTGCAGTATCAAATGACAAATAAAATTTTTTCAGTGTCAAGATCGCATTAATCTCTGAGAGTGAGTGAATGAAAATGGCTGCTGCATGAACAAGATGAATTTGACGAAGTATTTATTGATCGTCCATGTGCTCAGGTGAGATTCTGCTCAGTGAGTGCGGAAGAAACGAATGAGAATCAAGCTGAAACCGTGTGTGAACGATTCAGATTGCAATGGACGTAGTAAAGAATGAGACATCAGAGGGACTGCAGATTAATAGTAAGAGGTAACAATGCGAAGAGTTTTAAGCGAACGACTGAAATAATAATAATTGTTATGCTGGGAAATTTGAGAAAGTTTTTGTTTCATATGAAGGTAAACATGATGTTGGAACGGATGATGAGTTTAAATGAGCAGTTTCCTCAGGCAGATGCAAAGAATCTATTATGATACAAACATAGCAATGATGAAGTCTCTTAAAATAGCGATAATGAGAGGATGGATGCCTACGAATTATGAAGAATTGAGGCTTTCACCGAGTGGTTATAATAATAACTAATATAACCATATAACATGTGATCATTGAGTGACCAAATTGAATCAAATACATCCATCTGTATTTCCTCAAAATGGCATGATCACAACGCATTGGTCGTGCTATTGTTCAGGCGCAGAAATACTAATTAACTATGCATGAATACATGGAGTTTAGTGTGAAACATGGAGTGCATGAGCAAAGTCATTGGGCGAGGATATAAATTTCACGAATGATATTTTTGAAGTGATCGGATTTGTTGAAACTTGAATTTGCAGCAAAGTTGAATTTCATGACTCTATGAGAACACAATTTGCAATGATAGATAGATATGCGCTGCGCTCTCTGATATTCGAATCACCATCCGATACCATAATCATGTGATGAATATGATAAGAATACCACTCGAGCCGTTGCAACAAATGCAACTAATGCTGGAAAGCAATTAAATGCGAGACGTTGCCATATCTCCAGCGTGCAAATACACCTTAGAGAGACATTTATTGATAGAAAAATCTATTTTGTAGGTATGAGAATGCCTATGGATATGATTCATTGAGCACGTTTAGAATTATTTTAGACTAACAAAAAATATGTTATGAGTCGTCAGATGGCGTGTTTCGGCTAGAGACGGTGGACGTTTGAAAATTCCACGTTTGAAATGTGTACAGCATAAGGAATTATGGCTCAATTGCATTCCCTTGAGTGAGGAGGTATTCGTTGCGTGATATATACGCGGCTTCAGATACATCGAAAGATATTATTGCAAAGACACACACGCTGAGCAATTTGTTGTTCAAGAAACGAGATTAGACGACGACAATTCAATACCATGCTGATGTGGTTATGTTATTATTGTTATTGAATCATTAATGTTATTGATTCCGAGCACAAGAATTTCACCAATAATTATGGCCCAATGGGCATTTCTGGCATTCCTCTACATATCTTTATAGTCTACGTATTATTCAGAGAAAGTCAGCTGAGTTATTTACAGATGAGTACATCAAGTGTTACAGGGAAATGATTGCTTTTTCTATAGTATAGCAAATCATAATGTGGCGTAGAAAAATCAAACCGTCGACGAATTGGTAGCAATGGGTGATTAAGGACCAGAGGGATGACGAGCTGAAAGGCAACTAATGATTCTGTGAGATGAAAGGCTCACCTTGATGCCAAGCTCTTTGCATGTTTCCTTATAGGCCCAATGCCACATCGCACGGTAATTCTTCGACTCATTGCCGAGTTCCTGTGGATTCTGTGGTTGCGTTGGCTGTTCTTCTTGCTGGAGTTTTCCATTCACGGTTATTGTTCTTGTTGTCGTTGTAGTTGTAGTTGCCGTCGTATTGTCGATGGTTTGGTTGATCGCTTTCGAGGCGCTGAACATGAATGATAGAATAAATGGTGGAGTGAAACGCGATGATGAGAATATCTTTTTGGCGCGTTCAAGTCTTTAAGAAAGAAAATGCGAGAACAAACCAATGAAAAAATGTGTTTCAGTTTGAATTGAGCACACCACAAGACACACACGAAAAATGAATTGGAAACACATTTAGAGAAGCACAAATAAACTGAACACTAAAATGCACATTGTCGCAATTTTCAGCTCGTTTCCGTACGTATCGCGGCGCTGTTATGTTTCTTTTACAACTATGGAAGCGGAAAATGAAGGTGATTATTTTTTTTGCGTGTAGTTCGTTGAAGTGAATCGCGTATTTGTTTCACGAGTTGATTTCTTGGATCGGTGGTGGCTAAGCATTTTGTCGTCGTCGTCGTCGTCATCGCGTATGTCCCAAATGCAATGTGAATAAATTAGCTGTCTGCGGTTTGCTGCTGATTGTATGTAACTTTTCATGATTGCTTGCAACAAAATGAAATTATGTGCTATGTTCGTTTATGCCTACTGATATGCGTTTTTGAGTTGACTTATTCGCTGCTGCTACTGCTGCTGCTGCTGCTGCTGCTGCTGCATTCGTCAAAAACTCATTGCAATGTTTTTTTTTGTTGTTGTTGTTGCAACTTTTCATTGTTCTGTCAGCTCTGTCAGAGCTTCCACTCGGAATCACATTCGCCTATTCTCAGTTGTCTCAGTTTCTCATCGTCAGTTACTTTTCGTTCAGTTTCTTTTTTTTTTCGGCAGTCATTTCAGCTCTGCTTACCTATAGAGCATTGTCAAGCGTTTATCCATCAAATTCGTCAAACACACTCAGCAGTTACTGCATGTATGCATCATGGTCTAGCTTGTTGTACCAGAACATATTCTTGTTAAAATGTTTGCATTTATTCCTAGACATATTGTTTAAGAAGTAAGATAATATGTGCTCAGAAACACAATCCAAGTCCGCATGTTTATCACATTCAAATTATTAACCAATTGTAAGCGTATGTTCAAAGCAGCAGAATATAATTTCTCCTTTCGATGTTTTTTTTGTTGTTTGAGCTTTTAATCTACCAATCCGCATCATAATCGTTGCTGCATGTTCGGCAAACAAACTGCATATTAGGCAAAAGAAGTACACGAATAGCTCAGAAGTACTAATGCATATGATCAGTATACGTCTTATACAATCAGCACAACCAAATTACTGCATATTCAGCTAAGAATCTATCGAATACGGCTTGGCTCAGGCTAATGGTAGTGTACAATTGTAGACTCTACTTAATTGAGGCATTTTTCGTGGAACAATGAAAATGTCACAAACCTGTTTAAATTTGGACTCTCCAGTGCATGTTGCTCAGTATAATCCTCTTTTGATCGCGCCTCGGTGGCTTGATTGAAACCATTCCGCTCTGGTGCAGATTGCACACGATCAAGATGCTCACCACCTTCTTGTTGCTGCTGCTGCTTATCGTTTGCTTGCAAGGGTTGCGCTTGAGGAGGTGACGGCGGCGGAAGCGACGACGTTTCAGTCTCGATCTCAACATCGGCTGGCCGGCGGCGATCCTTTTGAGATGAGGAGCTCACTTCGGGTGGATTTTCGAGGATTGGCGGCGGTGGTGTCATTTGGTTCTGTGACGATGAATGACAGGCACTGGTGGGCACTGGAGATTGCGTATCACTCGTGGTGGCTTCCAACGATTCGGTGGCTCCTCGCCGTCCGAAACTTTTTCGCTTTTGCAATTGCTGTTGTTGTTGTTGTAGTGTGGTGGAATCCAGTCGTTTCAAATAAACACCTCCACCAATTGAGCCATTCGCAATAATCGTTGACTGATTGGAACTCGACAGACGTCCATCCGACGTGAAACGGGCGTCATCTGATTCGGCTGTGAACGTGTCGGCTCGCTCACCCTGACTGAACGTATCGCGTTCGGATTCTGACGGTGGAACGTCGTAGTGATTCGTTATCGAAGATACGATTCGATCACTGAAGTGGGCAAACGAATACAAAGACAATTCAACATCATTTCTATCTGTTCTGCTCCTCTCCCTATCACTTGACTAAACCTCATTATTATTGCCCACTTTTGCATCTCATGTGATTCTAACTTGTTCAGTTCAAATGGCAAAACTATCACGGAATAATGCTTAACGTTTATGGACAACATGGGAACTGCTGTTTGTCAAAGAATGTCCACTTATTTTAGCATATACTATCAAAATTGACAACACTGCGGTAGGTGACACTGAAAATTCCTTCGGTCTATATTCTAATAGGCATATTTCGAAGCAAATAAATTTTCTTTAATTTTAGCCAAATCAGTGCCCTGTAAGTGAATAAGGAATGAATTATAAAGCTAAATGCGATCGTTGCATTTAGGTTAATGCGACAAATTCTTGGCTAGTCTTCGCTAATCACACAACTTTATGATGAACATATAATAATCGCGGATTTGTCGAAAGAAAAAATTTCATTTTCATATACGACCTTTGCAGTGAATAACGGATATTAACTGCAAATCGTTGGCGCTCATGCGTCATTTGGCTGCGACCATTGCGTTGATTGAGGAAGCTTCCGTTAAAAGTTTTCTGGAGGATTTCTTTTCGAGGATATAGCATACATTCATTGTCTGCTCAGGGATTAACTGATTATTAGATCTGTTATGAATCAGCAAGATGGATTTTGTTCGGATTGCTTAGCGATGGAATGCGATTGAATTCATTGAAGTGCAAGAGATGAAACTCACTGTTGAGATATTGATGGCCAATTGTGTTCAACTTCGTCGTCATCTCGAAAATGATGACTAAAAAAAGACAAGTTCAACAAACCGAAAAGAATTCTGGCGCAGGCAGCAGACGGCATCAGATTCGAATGAAGTTATTGAAAAAAAAGTTATGAAACCCGAATGAAAGGCGCGAAAATATCACGGAATTTGATTATGATCTGATTGTAATGTTGGAATGATCTGGTTGCAGGTTGAATACAGAGTTACTGTCAATCTAGTTAGTGCACTGTTAATGATGATGAATTCAAGAAACAAATTGCTTCGTCTCATATGAAAATCATCAACAATATCCACGTTCACCTGGTTGATGGTGAGATAACTGGATGAGGAGGTTGTGGACGACTGTTGTACGACAACGGTTCCTGTTCCTCGGTCCAGTCACTGTTCCGTTGCTCCCAATCGGACCTGAAATCAAAACAATCAAATTTGTTGAAGTTGGAGTAATGAGATGAATTTTTTTGAAATTATCAATAATTCATAAAGTATGGGAGCAACAGTAACAGTATAGCATGATACTATCAATGCAGATAGATCTCTTGCATGAACTCGTTATTATCACAGATAGCAATTTCCTATCGTAAAAATTGCTTGATTTATATCTTTCTGGAAAAGCTCCTCGTTCAAAAGTATCACTGAATGATGCATTCACGATCGATGCATTTTTGAAGCACCTATCAAGTGGAAGTAACCTTTCGCGATAGAAATCATCATGAGGATGTCGTTCATTCGAATATCGCTCATACGAACTGCTCGCTCGAGGATAGTATTCATCCGTGTGCGTGTCAGTGTCATAGCCCAACGCTTGATAATAATCTCCGTCATAACTGAATACCTTACAGCGTTTCCGTCGTGCACGTGCATCAGACACATTCGATGTATCGCTGAAATTCGGCGAACTCAGCTAATTTCAGCACAAACCACCTCAAAAAAAAAAAAACTACAAGTGTCGATAAAATAAAGAGACCTGTCAAATCTTCCATACATTTTTGGAAACACTAAACTTTTAAAGAACGTTATAGTGATCGAGAACACTTCCAAGTAATGGCATTATATGGAGTTCACTTGAAGGATTGTTAATTGTTACTTTAGTGATGGATTGTTACTCGTTTCTTAGACATCGAATGCTTGTTTTGTGGATCGCTGTGAGCGATCGGTGGAATGCTTATTTTATTAGAGCTATATTATTTATTGGATTGGTATTTGGCTGCGTTTAATTATGCAAAGCATTCACGGCAACTAATTAATCACTTGGTTGTATTCGGATGGCCTGCTCACCTAGCCAGCGGGGTGGCGTCAATAAACGCTTAAACAGTGCGAACGGAAACACGAGCATTGTGGCCAGCAACGTTGCAAACAGGTTTGATAGCCTGCTTGCCAATCCAGGTAAAAAACTTTAGTGAAGGATGATCATTTGAAGATCAACAACTCTGATTGAATAATTTTCAAATAATTCGAACCTGTCACGTTTTTGCCTGGAACTGGATCGTTGATGCTCGTATTCATCGTAAGTATCAGTCGTATAGCCATGTTCCTGCATCACTGGTTCATAGTAGCTCATCGACGACCTCGGGAACTGATCGTTCATCTGCGAAGAACTTCGGAATTGAGTTCCGTACTCACGGTCGTCGCTTTCACTGTAACCTGAAAAAGTGTTCTCATCATCAGTGCTTGCAGTTGAGTTTGTAGAAGGTTCAAATACTCCTCCATATAGCGATAGATGTGGGATATAACTCCGAAATCGTCCAGTTTCGATCACATTCATTCAAAATGGACATTCCGTTCTGTGACAACCAGAAAAAGACATTTTCGCGGTAGTTGCACAGTTTAAGCTCCTCATAGGAACCCCACGGGGAGGAGAATTACCCACTTTTGGGTAATTTGGGGGCGTTAGGGGATAGCGGATGGGGTCGGGAATTTAGTTCTGATATCATGCGTAGCAACAGTATTATTGTAACAGGGTGAGGTGAGAGGGGACGGGGGAGGCAGTATAATGACGACTCGCCGAGCCATCGAAAGGGGTGATGGAGCACCCGAGCGTGAGGGGACCATTGGACTCGATTGGAATAAGGAGATGGAATTAATGAAAAGCCAACCAACCGTAAGGAATACTTTCATTGGCACCTCGTTGTGTTGCGTCACTCTCGCCCTCATAATAACGTTGATGGTAAGCATCCTCTTCGTCCTCGTAACTTGCCTGCAACCTCTGTTCTTGGGTACTAATCGAAACGAGTGCGGGAAACTCGATTTGCTGTCTACTCTTGAATGGGTCACATTGATTTAAGTGCTTCACAAATTGCGAAAGCTGAATGGTTCAGTTTTATAATTGATGAGAGGCATAGATAAAACCCTAGTGAGCACATACTCTATCGTAGGGTTGAGGCGTATGATCGAGCGGCCTTGCGTGACGATTCGGGTACAGATGACTGTCCCATTGGTGAACGGAACTATTCGGCTGATGATGGATTGGAAACGACACATCGGACGTATAGTCGGAATCTTCAGAAATACCCGCTGTAAATTCGTTCGCACATAAACGCTAACGACCAATTTTAACCTACAGATCAGTGCTCAATGCTCGCTGAATCATCATAGCTGCACTTCAAATTCACAGTAACCTATGCTAGGCATAGCGCTGCTGCAACCAAATGAATCTTCGCGATCGACGGACACAGCAGAATCTCGGTTTTAAAAAACTTGATTTATTGTAGATGGATAAGGACTAGATCTTGAGGTGCAACTAAATTTTCAACAACATGTTATTTAGCTGAGCGATATTCTATGCATTTGAAACCTGGTTCGATAAAACATTTCTGCGCAATCAATGCACTGTTATAGGGATTATAAGAGCTGTATGCTTATGCTTGACCAACATTACATGATTTCTCGTGATCGGATTCCGTCCACGAACATCCGGTTCCTTATAATGTCGCTGACAGATAATGTGTTATTTCTCGAGAGAATAGCTAGATTTTGAAAGGCATTTTATGAAGCTAAGCGATTCTATCATGTCACTTATGTCCATGGGCTGCACTTGACACTGATCAGCAACGGATTACTTCAGTAATGTTAGATTTCGTAAAGTTAGGTCATTCACACTTTTCTGGCTTCTTTGCAAGCACGGAATTTCTTTTGACTGTTAACACACAAATAGCAAATGTTCTGCCGCTGCTTTTGAAATGCTTCTACGCATTCATAAATACACTTTCTTTTCTAAGAATTTGAGACTTCATTCGGTAGACTAAAGCAATTCCATATAATCAATACACTACCGCCAGGAGAACAAGAGTATCATTTTCAAACTAGCTTTATGCTTACGCTTGACCAGCATTACACCAGACTTTGAATAATTCTCCTCTTCTAATAATCTAAAAATGCGCAGCAGTCTGAATAGTGTTCGAAACTTACAATGAGTAAAAGGCGCACGAGGTTGTGGGAACTGATCCTGAAATTTGACGTTTCATAGAAAACATTCAAGACATCCAATTTATTCACTTTTAGTAGAGATTGAAAGTGTACTCTGGATTAATTAAGATTTTTCATTTTAATCAATTCAAATCGTGTAGATGTTGCAATTTTATAATCACTGTAGTTCTAGCAGAGTTCATCGTTTATGCTTTCCACACTTTCGTTAAATCGATTGGATTGGAAACAAGCGTAGACTGCAGTTTTGATCTATGTGACGAGATAGGTGGATGGAACATTATGCTTGAACCAGCAATTATCACAATAAGACTTCGAGCAATTAACGATTTCTGTGGAACTGCCCCTAGGAATGAATGCAGTCTGGTGACGTTAACAGCGAATGACACATACGACTTACATTAACTTCAATGAGCTTGTTCAACGCCTGCAGTTTCGCTTGTAATTCTTCAGCGTCTGAGCCTTGAGCATCTGAAACCATAGCGACAACACAGTGAAAGTCGTCATTAACCAAGACAAAACATTCGAATGCACAAGAGTTCTTGCAATGATTAAAAAAGTCGCTGTCCTACCGAACGGTAACTCGAATCGCACGTCGACGAGTAACGAGTGACCAGTCGGTCGACTTGTACCAATGGTTTGACCGTTCCTTGTCTCGAGTTCCTGATCTATTTGAAGCCATTTCCCAGCGCCTGTCTCATTGCTGTATTGCACTGAAGTCAACGGCATATAATGTACACCTGAAAAGAAGTGAATCATTTGGCGAGCACATAACAGAGCTGAACTGCAACTTATCCAGTGCTTTCCACCACTTGAAATCAATATAACTTATCGAAACGTTCAACTATAACCACTGAATCCATACGGAAGGCAACAAGAAATGATTCATGAAAGAAATTATCGATGGCTTGGGAAATTTATTTACCAGTTCCGAAACTTTTCACACGAATCAATGACGTCTTTTCATATGAGCATAAAATTCTGAGAGTAGCGTGACGAGGGTTGGCTGAACTAACTTTTACATGAGATTCATTTGCCGAGAAATTCATTTGTTCCCGGTTGTTTGACTAGAATTTATTGAAGTGTTTGCTGAATGCAATGACTGATTTTGACATTATTGTCAGAGTGTGAAGCAATTTCCTGACTGAATTCATAAATGCGCAATGAATACAAACCGATCAATTTGTCCCATAGTACACCCTTGTTCCAAAGCTCCAACATCATACCGTTGTCGAGACGGTTTGTCTCGCTGAAAATAACAACAATCGCTTCTATCACATACCCAATAATTCTAGTAGGAATACCGAACTTCTAGCGCACACTACAATTCTAGTAGGAATAAAGCACTAACGTAGGATTTTTCGGGACATTTGAGCCAGTAATTTAGAATTCTCTTAATTACAGCAAAACAGACGATCGTCAAATTATTTTTCACTCTGTTTTACCTTATTATTATCCACTGGTTGATCCGTATAATTATGGGCAATGAATACAGATTTCGCAAATTTGATCTGATAAGGACGTTTTGATAGATGAGTCGACAAAATGCGAACATCTCAAGAAATGAAAAATTTCGAATAATCGACACAAGACGCATGATTTGCAGTTGCATTTGCACAGCTAGTTGAGTGGCAATGTTATGTGTTTCAAGAGAGGGCTTATTGGATCAAGAAAGCAGATGAAAGCACTCACAAAATGAATTCTTGCTCCCAACATGGTTGATTTCCTTTTACGGCAACAGTCGTCGACTTCACATTTTGCAGCTTCACGACTACATATGAATGAAATTCATCTAAAACTCGTTTAATTTCGATTGTGTTCCATTAGATTGGATATAGAAATATGAGCAATCGTATCTGCATCATGCTTACGGTGAACTAAATTCTTGATCAGATAGTACAATTTGAATGGTGTATCAGAACTAACTTTAGTAAATGCTCATTCCACTTTCATTACGTTATACTAAGTAAGCTTTTTTTTTCAATGTTTGGTCAGACTGGCTGTTACCAATAACAACCCGTTTTGTGAAGTTCAGATTTAGAAGTAATGATGATTGCTGTTTTGTTGAGCAAATTGATACGTTAAGTAATGAAGCAATTTGAGGAGTTCAATTAGACAGCTGCAGAATAAAATTGAGTGCAATGCCGTGAACATTCTCATTGCACGATTAAGTGCTTTAAAAAAAGGCGATCATTGAAGATTTCGATTTGTAGCTAACAAAATCGTTATCGTTAATCAAAACATAAAAAAGTCTGCATTTGCATGGAATTTGCAACGAATGAATTGGAAAATTCTCTTTCATTTATGTTATGTTCAGTGATGAATAAATCAGTGTAAGCAAACGGAACGTTAATATAATCAAACGAAAAGTTCAGTGCAGCCTTCAGCCTTCTGAGAATGAGCCCAATTTGTCAGTAGCATCGTAAAAGGCACTCTTTCACTTTTGTACTGCACCTAATCAAAACACTGCTGTTAGCTCACATTTAATGCATGAGCAAGCCACTTTTGAATGCTTCAATGCTCAATTGCGACGAATCATATTAGATTTGGGTTGGTTGAGACCACGAAGCGTGAAAACATTTTATTCATACGACTCAAATGGAGCTCCATAACTACCCAACAAGAAATGATCGTGTAAAATAACTTCACGCTCTCAGATTTTTGATAACGCTGTCGAAACAGAGAGACGTTCAAGTGACCGTATCGCAAGCTACGACCATTGCAAGATGCAATTTCGTTGAAACTTTTTTCAATCTATCATCATTCAAAGCGCATTCTAGAAGCTACCAGGTAAAAAACCTGGAATTCATAGCCAGTAAAGTGAAAAACCACAAAATAATCGTCTGCACTTGAGTACTTTCTGAACCCATCATGATTTTACCTATCCATTTTATTCTATTCATGAAAGCGGCTGTTCTTAGATGGAGTGCATTATAATCATTTCTTGGGGATCGCATTAGACCAAAACTTTTGATTTCCAATCTCGCATTGAATCCTCTCTAACAACAAGCATGATCGAGTGATCAATTTGAATAATGAATACCGACCAATTCATTGTTTATTCACATGTGTTGGGTTAGTCACGAGAAAACGAACAAATGAATAAGAAGAAGAAGTAAACAAAAAACAACAATGATTCTCTCTAATTATGAATTGACGAATTTCGCTGTGACAACATCGAAATAAGTCAAGCAAATTTAATATGTTTAATGTGCTGCTCTGAGAACGAGTAGCGTGCATTGATCGCTACTAATAATGTTTTTAGTTACTCAGTGACTGCATGGAACCCGTAGAGATTTGTAAATGAAGTAAAATATTTTTCGGATAATTCCAATGATTACTGTGACTACATGCTTGGTTCGGGTTTTTTTCTGAATGTACTAGTCGGTGGCTGTTCATTTATTCAAAATGTTCTTTTCGGATGACAGAGAATGTTGAAATTATCATCGCATTCATGACTGGATGGTAATGAGCGCTCAGAATCCTTATAGAGAGGACAGAATCGTTGAATTTTTTGCTTATGGCTCAGTGCTGGCGTCGAATGCAGAAAGAAAAAACTGTTGTGGTTTTGATCACTTTCGAGCATTTCTATGAAAATTTCTTCATTGATGATCCTCTGAATTTTTCATGGAATTAAAAATAAATGAGAAATGAAACAAAAGAGTGCAAATATTTATAATTCATTTCTCATTACGAGTACACTGAGGATGGACGACTAATTTACTCAACGATCACGCAACTAGCGCATGGTCAATTCCATCCGAATAATCCTTTAACGCAGTGAGCAGCACTTTCATAAGAAGATCGATCAGTCGCCCAAAACTGAATCCTCAATAAATGCAGCTTTAGAAAAGCAACAATTTCTGATACAACTAACAGATCATCTGATTTGCGGATGTGCTGCATGAGACAACCTCACGAGATACTATTAAATTAGTATTACTTTAGCAAAGTAATTAGTACTTTCAACTTGCTCTATTCAGTATCTTTGAGCGCCGTTTTGCTTTGGGTTCCATACAAAATCAATATTATTGTTACATTCAGTGATTTGTGAATTTTTAGGGATTTTAGGGGTTTGGTAGCTGAAGTAATGAGACTTTCGAGTGTACGCTCCAGTGAGTAGCGTTCAGATAACGCAAAATGATATCACAATGTAAGCAGTCAAGCATAACTTTCAATGACGTTATTGGTTTTTCGAATCAAATGGAAATTCAGCCCGGCATTCGACGACGTCACATACTTTTCGTACTACAGTAATATTTCTAAGCTCTCTCTTTGTTGAATTTCGGAGGAAATTCGATCATCGCAATATTTTTCTGAAATGTCTTCAGCAATTGAGTGAGCGAATTCGGCAACGTTCTTTCAGCAATAATTCTCAGAAGTATGTCATAGTTGTTGGATAGTAGCAGCATGTCATCTCCGTGTGAAAAACAAAATTATTTTGCCTGAATTAATTATTTGCAAATGAGCACGGAAAATTTTTAGGAATTCAATTCCTCGATTGAGTCTTACTTCTCGAAACATTGAACGTTTTCAGTGGTCGACGAGAAAACACAAGGATCAACGTTTCATGACACAACAAGAAAATCGCTCTGTTCACGGATGGATAATATCAGATTGCACATTTTTGTTCTATCCACAAGCTAACGATAAATACATTTCAAATGTTGTCTCTTCATTCCATTTAAAATCAGTTTTGCGCCATTGCATTGTAGTCGCTCGCCTCTAGCTAATGCATTTACGTCCGATTCGATTCCGCAAAATACAATCATCATCACTACGGTTGAATGGATGGAATCTCGCGAAAATGTATTTTCAATTGTTTGAGATTACTTGAGATTGCGACTGCTGCTGAAAACGATCTGGCTAATAGTTAAAAGCTAACGCAATAATGGAAGTGAATTAAATTTAGAGAAATCAGAAACGAGTCTCTATCAGAGACGTTTTGATTTGATTGTTGCAAAACAGTGTGTGCGATTCGGTGACAGAAACAATGCGCATTGAATGATTGCTTTCGGATATTCCAAGTGAATTGAATGAACAATTGAATAAAACTCAAATTGAATAAACATCACCACCGATATTGAAATATACCATTCGGATGCCTTGACTTTGTACTTTTTAGTGCGATGTCATTTGTATCCTCTGTGTAAATCAAATTCGTAATTTCGCTTCTAAACGCTATACGCAATCAATTCAACGTTTCAAAATCTCAAAGCAGGATGATATCTGTTCGGTTCTGAGCAAAAAATCGTTAGCCGTAAAAGTCGATTTGGAAAGTTGAAATTTTACTGAATTCCTGAGTATGAATTAAAAATTTTTCGAATTTGCATTAAAGAGTAAAGATCAATGAGCTTGAGTGATTTCAGTTGCATAGTAAACACGGCTAAAAAAGTTGTCCTTGCGAAAAACTGCCTGAGCTGCCATTAGATGAGTGCTATTTCACGAATCACTTCTGATCATTCGCATATTCCATTAAGAAATCAAAAGGAAGACAAACTGCTACCGAGAGAGAGAGAAGTTTCCGGTTGAGAAGGATAAGATAAAACTCATATCTAAATGATCGTCATCATTGGACGGAGTATTTCCGATGTTATTCGATCATAGCATCAAATTGCTAACTGAATGATATCAGATGAAACAAAGCCAATTTCAATTAAGAATTTCACATCCAATTTTATCCTTCTGCAGTAACAACACTGTCTTCGATCAACCCACTCAAATTAAAATGCTCCAAAAAAATCGTTAAATACGTCAAGAGTCCACAAAAAAAAATTTGTAACAGACTTCAGCCAATGATGTCACATCACGAATAAATAAAATTAGAACAAAAATCAGCACTTTTCTCAACGGACGTCTTTTCAATTGATAAAGTGCACTGCACACACACACACCCACAGTGTGCTCTTGGGATTAATCATCTTCGAATCAGTCTAGAAGTGATGGCGGTAGACTTATTTCGTTTGTGAATTTCTTTTTTGCTCGTTAGTTTGTAGAGCGCACAAGTTTCATTTCCACAAAAAAAATCAAATTACACGCTTAAATTATATTCTCAGAAGCAGTTTTTTGTCTGTGTCCAATATCAGAAAACAGCAAGCACACGGAATGTTTATCATCTCAACCCAAAATGCGTAATACGAGCAGCATGATAAATATTAGTCCGCTGAAAATTTTGCTTTTTAAAAGGAACCACTTATGTATCGGTCGGTATTTCATAGGCGTTGTAAACTTGAAGTATGCACACTTTAGGTTTCATATCACAACTTTGGCGCAGTGAGGAAATTCTGATAGTGAATTGGTCAGTCGGTGATGTGGCGGCCACTAAAAGTTTTCATCCATTGAGTTTGATCTGAGAATTATTTGATCTGCATGAGCAATTAATAGCGAGAGTTCATCCAAAATTGATATCAAAACTTCCTTCATTTATCCAGTGGAATCAGTTTTATCAATACCTTTACTAAAAAAGTTTGATGTGTTGTCGTTAGGATTTTCACCAATTTAAGTGTTAAGGCTAATTGTAAGGTTTTTATCAATCTATTCCTCATTGTAGTCGTAGTTACTATGGTTGCTGTCATAATATCATTGTCGTCGTTGCAATTGTTATTGCTTTTAATATTGCTACGATCATTATTAATTTATTCGTGTTAATTTTACTACTGTTATTGTCATCATTATTATTGTTACTATTATTAGTATTATTACTGTTGCTGCTAGCATATGAATGAATGTGTCGTAGCTTATTTGTCACGAAACTTATTCATTTCAACAAAAAACAATGATATTCGTGAATTTGTCTTTAGTATTGGACACTGTCTCCTGCTCACAGCTACTTTCCATTTGTTTTGCTTATTCGTAAAACAATACGACACGCAAATACCCAAAACAGCACTAAAACATTCATTTGAATGAGCACAACCATCAGCCATTTAAGATGTTTAGCATTCAATATTCCACTCATTTAAGATCAAGCAATCATAGAATCACCTCTCAGCGCGTTGAAGATGACGCAAATGAGCCATTCAACTAACTGTTATTAGCTCCTTCTCATAGGAATGAAACAAACAAAAACCCATTCATTCATTCATTCCTTCAGCTATTCTCTCTGCCTTTTCAAGGCTTACAATGCGCTGAACAATTATAAATTCGATTGCAATTACATTTTCTGGCTGATGTGTAAACATTTTGCTCAGAACTGCGATATTACACGCCAACTCTCTTGGTTTGTTTTCATTCTCACTGAAAAAACAATTGTATAATAGCAACTACGGCTACATGCTCACAAATAAGTTTGCTCTCCATATGACAATTCGACCACGAAATTATTCACTATCAGTGGAATTTGAAAATTTTTAGTCGTTCAATTCAATTGTCACTTCTGGATGCATCAATATGTGCGTTCTGTTTGAAGTATTATAGTTGGCACATAATATTAATGAGCACGCTCCACTGCTTCTGTCTGCGCCAGTAATCTAAGCCTTAAGTGAGTAAAATTTTCGTACTACATGAAACACGAACGTGTTGTTACGGTGGAGTTGATTGCAGTGTGGCATGTCATTGTGTTGTTGTTGTTGTGGAGAGGGGTTTAT
The DNA here is from genome assembly GCA_035041965.1 of Anisakis pegreffii. Lineage (NCBI taxonomy): Eukaryota > Metazoa > Nematoda > Chromadorea > Rhabditida > Anisakidae > Anisakis > Anisakis pegreffii. The sequence continues at coordinate 84,584 of JAPYMA010002197.1, forward strand.
GTCGATGGTAAATATATTGAACGGCTATTCGAGGATGGATGATCTTGGTGGTGATTGTTTACTTGAATTATTCGACGTTTCAGAGTGATACTGAACGATTTGAAGCCTGACTGAATGATTTGATAAGAAACTAGTGAATTGTAAGATTAGATCGAAGGAAACTGATGGTGTGATGTTTGACGGATGCTTAATGGATGGAATAGCTGATTCAGTGAAGTGTGTGTCCAATGTTCACGCAAAAATTGATGCAGTTGAAAGCATACATACATAGCAGGATAAGAAACTGAAGGCATTTTCACTCTCATTGTCAGTGATTCTACTACATAATGTCAAACTATTGATCGATTAGCTAGCTCAGCGCATAAGCTGGAAATGCCTTCGTAGCTGGAAATAACTGAAATAATGACTGACTGATAAGGTTTGATGAGTATCATTCATTCGTATGGGAGAAAATTCAAAAATGGCACTATGCAACGGTCAAATTTGAAAAAATATTAATTGCGGAAGTGTGGAAATCTGCAAACGTTTTGACGTGATACTATAAAAAAATTCAGTTCCTGCTTTTAGAGATGGATGCTTTTGTCTACTTGCTTTTGATCATTATTGCAGGCAGTTGAGCTGACGCCGCAACAACTGTTGTCTGCTTCAGTTCAGTTCATGCAGCCGACCGATAGGATGTTAGTTTTATCCAAGTACTGCTTCTTTTTTTCGGTATTTTTGCAGTATAATCGAACTGATAGATGGATAATTTGAAGAAAGCTGCAGCTGTTGGGTGCTTGAAGAAAACTAGAGTTAATCATCGTCGAATGAACTCGATGATTTTCCAAAAATATATTTCTGTTGCTCTTTCCGAACAATAAAGATAAATTGTGTCTGTGTGTGAAGAGAAGAGTGAAAATCTCGAACTACAATGAGTATATGAGTGAACGCTGGCCTGCAAATGAATTTGTTTGCAGTTAACTCCAACTTGCTGACAACACAACAAAACACATCGACAATGTCATTGTTGCTGAACAAGTATTGTATTTTCCACATACATTTGCCTCTTCAAAGAGTATTTGATTGAATCATCGTTGCAGATGGCAATATGCAACTAATGGGAATAACATAACATTAATAATACTAATAAAACAGCCACAAATGTGGTGAATGACCGTTGTTGTGTGATCCTTCTGCACGTTTCGAGCAAGTTTTATAGCTGCATAAAATAAGTTTTCAATGAATACTTAAGTGTGATCTATGCAGAATGTTCAATTCCGAATTATTTTCTTGTATTCTGGTTTGTTCTATGATGATATAAAATGATAACATCGACTGACTTTAGGTTGATTGTGAGAAATATGAAAATATAGTCTATGGATTGAGCTCTCGAATTAAAAAGCAAATTAAAGCTTGCAGCAGCCTACTCTAGAGCGTGATCGATAATGACTATATATGTACGACTAGCATTCATGGCTGAGATTCAACGCGTATCATCGATTCACAGCCACCGCCATCTCAATGATTGGTAATCAGCAAATAATTACTGAACAATAAAATAGATTCAACGAGTAATTGTTGAATAAAACATTATAGATTCAGCCCCTCTTCTATTAGGCAGGCGTAAATGCTGCTGCTGTTACTTCTGCTGCTGACGTTACTAATGTTCTAGCACAAGGAAGCAAAAAATGCCACTAAAAGAAAGACAAGAGCAGAGCAGAGCAGCGTATCTGATCTAAAATTGAACATATAGGCAAAATTATACTAAAGAGAGAGTCTGGAAAAAAAATTTTTTGATGCAGGAAAGGAAATTTGTGCGCATACGAGCTGTGGAGAGAACAAGCAATTATTTACGTCTCACTTTATGAATATTTAATGAAGAGAATGCTGACTGAAAACAGCTAATGAGCAGACGACGGCCGAATGCACATGATGCAGAATAGCAATTTTATCCATTCGACTAATGATCCTTCACCAAAAAAAAAACCAAAAACAAAAAAAAATTCGATAACACTGCAATGCTTAAAGTGCGTTGAATCATCCATCCAAAATTATTCGTTCGTGAAACGGAAAGCGCAATGAAGTGATCACTGCTGAATTTTTTTTGTGATCATTTTCGTTTCGTTTAGCGTATTTTGTTTTTTTGTTTTTTTCTTGTTCTTCGGAGGTGATTGTTCGATGAAATCTCATTAGTAATCGCATTATAGGTTTCGCTCAGTCCTCATACAGTTGCAGTTGCAAGTGAAGTGGAAGAAATGAAACTTTGTTCACAGAATATTGAATGCGAGAAAAAAACATAAGTAGATTAACTCATGATTATTGTGGAGATATTATTTACAACAGATGAATGAATGATCCATGCATGCTTCCCAGATGCGATGCGAGCGAGTCATATTTCAAGTAGATGGATGTGGATTACGTTCAAAAGCCGTCCGTGTATTTTCTCATTGGTAAACATACTGGCGAAGAAAAAAAAAGAGTCTTGCAAACGATTGCAAGATTAACTTCATGCGATGACGAATGATGAATGAGTAGTGTTTTACTTTTGTTCAAAAGCTTTTAGTTGTCAGAATCGTGTTTCTTTAGAACAATTCTACGCTTCTGAACACATGAAAAATTGGATGAATTTAAGGATTCGAGGATGTTGGATCAGAAAAACGTTTAGAGCACACAATTAACTACGCAACGATGTTCAGCAGTATTACGGTGACAATGGGAAAATGCTCGAGCACTTAAAATGATGGTATTAAGTGAATGCACAACAATAGCGAAATGAAATACTCAAAATTTCAATCGTGAAAACATTATTTGCGTGTAAACAAAACCGACCTTGTGAGCCCTGTAGTCGAGCCTTCTTGACTGAAACATTAACGGTTAACATTGACTGTGAATCGCTTATTTCTATCATTTTCTCAATAGAAATTATTTCCAACAACGAACACCCTCTTCAGATCCCCCAACCGAAAGCAGCAAAAATTATTCGACAGAATGTTGCGAAATGGTGAGGAGCGGTAGTTTCTGGTGCCGATGAGATGAGTTTGTTCGGATGATAAGAGAAGAGCGATTGAAGTTGATGATTGATAATGATGTTGCACACTTACTGGTAACACACAATAGCGACATCTTGCGGCGGCGATTTTAACGCCTCATAACATTTCTGAAACAACCAAGAAAGTTTGTATTCGTTTCGATCGCGTTCTCCGATGTGGTGGTTCGTTCGCTAGCTCGCTTGCTAGCTTGGATGGATGGACACTCGATGGATAGCAAACGCGTAATCGATGAATAACGATTCAATAATAATAACTTGCTCAGTCAATACGATCAATAATAATCAACACGAGATTCAGCAGCAGCAGCAGTCCAAATACAACAGAACTGATTCAGAATCAGTCATCAAAAACATTCGCAGCCCATTAAATAATAGCAACAAGCAACACTGTTCGTTTCACAAAGCAGTCCAGTGAAATGGCTGTTCAACTCCTCTAGAATACGAGTTCTCATTAATCGGAGATTAAGACTTAGGAATTCACAAAGTGAATGTGATTCATTAGGTGAGTAGTGACCAAATAGGAAAACAATTAGAGAGCGTAATTGAATAATGACGATTGTGACTGTTGATTGCTAGTGGGTGAAAAGTCCAACTAACTACACCACGCAAGTGTGTATCAATGACGTTGCCAGGGGGCACTTTGCATGATCATGATCAACGTAATTAAATCGGGGAGATGGCGTAGTGGCGTCGGCGGTTGGGAATCGCCGCAATAACACACGTCAAATGTCGACGGTGATATTAGAAAGTAGAGATTCTAGTCGATTCGAGAGTGGTGTGCATTCAGAGCGACGCGAATGCACAAAGTGGCAATAGTGATTGATGTGATAAATTCAGAGATTGCGTCACAAGTTCTTCATAAGTGGGTGCGAAATTGTTTTTTGAACACCCTGAGGTAATAATTTTATGGGATTGACGAGTAAAGAGCTGAATGATTGAATAGTAATAATAGTAACAACGGCTGAAGTTGCCGGGACCTCTCTCGAATGAGACTGATTATGAATACTGATTATGAAGAAGAGGACAGCAGTAGTGATGACCAGACGAAGATCATGCACCAAAATAGTGATGATGAAAATAAAAAAATGTTTGGACTGGACAGAAGAAAACAATATGACACGTTTGTTATGGCTGATGTTGAGATGAAAGACGTCTGAGACGTTCAAGGATTCTAATGGATCTTGACGGAGGATTCAGAGACTGATGATGAAAACTGGCGTTGATGAATGTTTATAAATGGTGCCAACGAACACCTCAAAACTTCGAGGATGCTTCTTCTGGAAGCAGTACACGTCGTGTATCCTCCTCGGAATATTTGTTTGCTTATGAATGTGCGTGTGTGTGTGTGTGTGTGACAAGCCAAACAATGTCGTTAGAGCCTAGCCGTAAGCATAAGCTTATAAAAGCAGCTAGTATTTCGGGAGGAGGCGCGTTGCGGCAGTTAGTTGTCTCGTTGAAAAACCACCGATGGATGGTGTACAGATGCATTGATAATGAAGTTCTGCAGTTATACATGAATGATTCACACTGAAAGACGACAGAGAGATCGAGATTGATGATAGATAAGACATGGTGGATGTTTGAGGTTTTCCGCTTTCCAGGGAAACAACCAAGCGAGAGAACCGAGGCAAGAGGCAGGAGGAGACCTTGCAGCTGCATCGTAGACACCACAAGAGATGTGGATATTGCAGCAAAGACAAGGATTAGCCAAGAGACAGCTTGCACGCAAAGGAATGAGAACGCAACGAACGAGAACGTTGATATTAGCTGAGAGAAGAAGCTATACGAGCTCATAGATGAAGCTGGCAGTTACGGCATTGCAAGGCAAAGTTCAGTTCAGTTGAGGTGAACTATACAGCGGTTCTGGTCAGCCGGAATGCTATTCAGCAAGGATATAAGGCTGAAGATAAACAGATCATCGAGAAATACGCCACTAGATATACTCGCATGGTGATAGACGAGTAGACGAAGATCAAAATAAATGCTGGCTGGACTTGTGCTAGAAGACGGAGAACAGTTATGGATAAGAGTGAAGTGGGACTCGGAGGATAAAAAATTTACAGAATATGAATACTGCTTAAGCAATATATTACTGCTACGACCACACCATTACGTCATGTAGCATTTTGCTGAATGATGCTTGATGAGAATGAGTGATATTTCGTATCTATTTAGCCTTTTGGATGTTCGCATGCATAATTCGGTTTGTGAATATATATATATATATATATATATATATATATATATATATATATATATATATATATATATATATATATATATATATATATATATATATATATATATATATATATATATATATACGAAGAGATGGATCATGCTTAGATAGTAATCATGATGACAAGGATTTATTGCATGATGACGGAATGAGCGGATACTTTTTGCGCATGCAATCACATGTACTGCTTACTTGGTTTGTCTTGGTTTACTCGTTATTCTTCACACTTCAAATTACTAGATATCCATCCATCCTTCGGTTTTGAGTTAGTTTCAGCCGACTCGCTCAGTTCATGCATGCAACCAAGCTATCGTCGATAACTGCAGTTTTGCTGTGATGTATTTTGATTGTGGTATTTCTTTGCACTTTTCTATTTCGCATCATCGAAGGTCTTACAAAAACACGTTGAATTTCTTTCACATTTGCATTCAAAGAATATTCTGCTGGAAAAGCGTGAAGTACATGAAATTTAACGATAAGAGCTAGTCCGACGATGTCTAGTCGAGATGAACAGAGCGCAAGCAAACGCCCACAAAGCAGCAACTGGACGGTCGTAAAGTGTCATCATCGTCATCATGTATGTATCTCTGCAATCACCAATCAAACACAACAAAAACCACAACAACGACCATTCTCTTAATCCACTCACCATTCAAGCCATTTTATTGCCTCTCTGAATTTTTCTTCTCTGAATTAATGGTTTTCTTCCAAAGTCTAATTTCATACATACATATAAACACACACTCTCTCGTTACAGTTACGGTATTATTTCCCACCCAAACAGCTATGATCATAATAATAATAATTCAGTTGTGATTCATGCATCCTCAAGCTTCATGCCCGACTGAAAAGTTGAAACGGGAGAACTTCTGATGAGAATATCCAATCTCCTTGATGAAGAGGTGAAAGGTGATAGAATACCAATTCATGAAAGTAATCTTCAGTACGACTGATGAAAACATTTACAGATGATCTAAACCATGGGGTTCACGATGAAAATTCCAAGAGCAAGATTCCAGTCATATGTTCATGCAATCATACGAGGAAGGGGAGGTGTTCGTACATGCGATTTCTAAATCAACAGTCATCGACCTCTGATTAGGAGCTAGCTGGTTGGTATTGTGGATTAGGAGCAAGCAACTCAATATGCATAATATGGGATCATCTTCCATCAAGTTGTTGTGAAATTCTATGCATAACATATGATAAGTAGCAGGCAGTAATTTATGTGTGATGACAAAAGCGTTAAGAAAACAACACGCGTTTTCGTATCGCTGCTTCTCAGTCCATATCACAAAATTCAGATAGGTTGTCGAAGTATGTCTTGAGATTAATTGGTCTCAATTAGATTCCACACAGCAAACTGAACAACAACAAGGAAACAAGGTTGAACTCAAATTAATTTTTAATGAATGTTTAATTGTCAGTTACGAAGTCACATGCTTGGAGCTTGGAAAACAATGAAAACACGATGAATAACTTAAGTAGACAGTGACAGCATCTGCCTGATGTACTACTACTATTATACTACTACGTGTCTAATGGCAGTCATGCGGATTCAAACGTCTCAAACGATGTACTTTGTGTTTAGCATTTGTGGGTTTAGCTGTTCCATTTCCGGCTCTACAATTCCTAAGGTCTTTTTGTGAACATTTCTTCTTGTCTGATAGAATGCCACAAGGAAATGCATGAACAAATGATCACTCTTGCCCTATTCCCTGTTGAATGTGGATGTTTTAATCGGATTTACTTGCGACACTCAATTATGATTGATGCACAAAGCTGATAAGACGGTTTAGATGCTGCCTAAGCAATTTTTTGCCCGATAACTGACTTCCTGTCAGATGGCATCGATAGGCGTTAGCTGCGGAAGCAGCCTCATAAAAATTGTGAGGCGATGATCATAGATTGAGGCGGAACTGACTTTTCAACGCCAATTAGTGTTACGAGTGGAGAGTGACAGCGAAAAATGACTGAAAGCATAGAGCAGTTAAGAGAATTTTGATTCGCATCAGTTCATTTGGATTCGACGAGTCAGTCGCTCGAGAACAGCGATGTGAACACTCAGGGCATCAGACTTCTAAGTGACGGTGTCAACAGTGCAATAAATTAGTATGCATTTATGCTAATGGAAATCCTATCTGGACTGACAATCCAGCAAGGAGTAGCAGCAGCACTTCGAAAGCAATGCACAGTGGTGATCAGTGATAGATTAAAATCTGATCACTGATCTCCAGCCACTTAATCAATTAAGCTGACTGACTAATTGCATTGAGCAGAAAAGTACTAATCGTAAGATAGTGAAAGATCATTGAGCAGTGATTCGTTCGTATATACTGCAATTGTCAATGAAAGCGTGCAAGTTAATCAAGTAGATTTCTCGAATTCTTTTTTTGGGAAGTAGTTTCTTTCACTGTAAATGAAGCGCCAACAGAAGCAGAGAATGAAACTGGAAAAGAGTTTTGAGAGAAACATAGAATGTTGATGCTTCAAAAGCTCATTAGTTGTTGCTGAACGAAGTCAGCTATCACGGGAATAGATTGATAATTGAATCAGTGATTGGCAAAGAGAAATTCCAATTGAAAGATTTCAAGAGAATGTTGCGTAATGAAGTTCAGAGTTCCGGGGTGAAAGAGGAGCACAGGTTTTGTGATATTCAAAGAGCAAAGGTTTCGTGTTCCGCCATATTCATTAAATCAACACTGCTATGAGACTGAATGCCAGTGCGACTGATCAAAAAAATCTCACAATCAGCATTTTCTGATCTCATAAATGGGGACAGAAGGAAGGAAGGATAACGGATAAACGATAAATGGACATAATTGATCATTGTGAAGGTTAAAAAACAAACAAAATCCCATTTCACTGATTGAAAATCGCTTCATGTAATCATACAAACGAAACGCACACGAAATTTGAGTGCCTTTCAATCAAAAATACGACGATTGATTACAGTATCGAAAATTAGAGTGATAACCGACAGAAATATTGCGCCTTCAAGCAAGCAATCATACACCACCAATAAGATATTTATTTTATGTTTCTTGCTGCCCACACGCTTCTTGGTCAACCACACAAGCAGCAACAGCAACGGGGAAATAGGTGATCAAAATGATTACTTTCAAATGAATCGTTCGTTTCGCGTCGCATCCATTTGTGCCACCAGAATTTTGAATTTTTAATCATTCCAACAATAAATCTCACAAATGGAACTCATTACAGCGCGTTTCGTTGATGGCTTCTAAGAACCTATAAATGGAGACTGCTTGATAAAGTCATTAAAATTGACATTCCATTATTGCCATTGACATTCCATCATAGCAAAATGGCAAAGTCACCGTCGCCATTCGGCTTGTGATTTGTTTTTGATTTTTAATGCGAAAACACTGAATTCTCTGTCCATTTAAAATATGAGCAAGTAAGTGCATGAAAGGAATTGGAATGTTGTTTGTTGAAATTTTAATTATTATCTATAGCTCATGGCAAGGATGCAAACACGCTCCAAAAATTTTCAATCGAGCATTTGTTTGTTGAGATGTTCGCTCATTAGCAAATGTGATATGGACGGATCCATACTGAATCCAACGCATAAATTATATTCTCAGTCATACACTCTGGACGGGACTGTGTTGAATTTCATCTACTTATCTATTCATTTATGCATGTCTTAATGAGAGTCACAACGAGGATTAATATCAACGGCTACTGGTTCAGAGCCTTGCTAGCACAAAGTGAGACTAGAACTTTCATAGTAGTTTGTTTCGAGTAAGATCTAGTGTAGTAGGTTCTAGCATTGATATGGAGAGATAATTTCATGAAGCATCGAAACGATATAGGTAAAAAGTTGAATACACAACGAAACAACAGGCATTGCGCATTGGTAACCCTTCACCATTTGCTCGACAGTATGAGCAATTAGAAAAGGTGATTCAAAATGATTTAAAGGAATTGTTAACGAATCCTCAGAACAGTTACTGGAAAATGTTGGAAATTTTGTTTGATTTAACGAAGTTATTTATACATGTTTATGGGTAGAAGCATAGTGGAATCGCTTTCCATCCTAGCACTTGAACACTTTCAAAAGACTGAACAAAAACAGAACAACTGAGTAATGATGTGAGACTGATGAATAATATCAGTGACATAAAAGCAAATTTCCTTTTTGAAGGAAATAATCCAGACTGCTAAGATTTAGAAGAGCTAGCTTGCAACCTGTCATTTCAGACCACGCCAACCAGTTCCGTCATTGTTTCCGTTGTTGAAATCGTCGATTTCGCTAGAAAACGAAAGCATAGCAGAAGTAGTCGTTCAAACATGCTTCGAGGCACATAAAGAAGCACATTCAAACAAAACATGCTTCGAGGAAACGATGAAAAGATGACGATGCGACAAGGTACTTGTGGAATGAAATGTGATATTAGGTGGATTCGAAACGGTCGTAGAGTGGTTCGGACGGCGAAATGATCCCATTAGCAACAGAGATTAGTCACTTGCATGAGAGTGATTTTGACCTTTTTATTTATGTATATAACTCAGCCGCAAATACAACTCGATCGAATACGAAGAGGAAATTATGCTGCTAACGTATTGAAACCAGTCATAAAACTTTGCTTGAATATTAGGGATATAATCAGTTTGAAGTTGATCAAATTTTTGAGATAGAATTGATGAAGAGAATTAAGACTTAAGATCATCAGTGCCTACTTATAAGATCAGTGACGAAATATTTGCTGACAATCTCTGACAGATACAGATTATGAAGTGACACTTTGGATGGTTATGAACGGATGTGAGCGCAACCAACCATAGTCGCTATTTTGGTCGAGATTGGCGACCTTTCGAGAAAGCAGCAAAAAGATGGAATTTGAAAATTCTTAATTTCGTGGCAAATGAGGAAGTTTTCTAACTTTACAGCGGCGATTTGAGGAGAATTTCGAACTATTTCTATTGAGTCGTGGGATGAAGAGTTAACCAACTTCGATGATGCACCTTCAGTTGATAAAACATTATCAACGAAAATATTCAAGCAAAGTTTCAGGAACCTGGAATTTACTACGAAGATCGATCAGTCGATAGAGCAAACTGAAAACTGGGGTTCGTTGTCACAATCAGCAAAAATGACTTCACGAATTTAGAATCATTATTCTTGAAACGGAGAAATGAGCAATATGACAATGAGCTGGCTGGCTAGGAATAAGGTGGAATGATTATGTGAAATATTATGTCTTCTTAAAAGGGAAAACATTCTCGATAGACGCATTCTCAATATGACATTTTGAACGCGATGCACATCGATTTTATTCACGAGCAAAATGCATAAAAATATTTTTCTCCACTAAATCTATTGCTGCAATGATTTGCATACAATGACTCGCAATTTCGGCTCGACGTCACTGACTTCTTGTATGTCATCTATCTTAAAAGATTCATTCATTCATTTTTGTCCACTTTTCAAGCATTCACTCATGTTAGTTCTCAGATTTTGTCGCTCTTATCTTCTTCATCCGAACATATTTCTTCATCTGGAAGCACATTCCTTGTGACGTCGACTTGAACGGATTACATGAACAAATCATCTGGATTACATGAAAGCATGAAATTTATGCATTCATTGCTTTCTGTTGAAAAAAAAAGATGCTTTATGAATCGAACTTCGTCAAAATTATGCACTTGGTTCTTGGCATTTCGTCTTTTTCACCGAAAAAGACGAAATCACTTTCAAAATGTTCGATTTATGATGCTGCTGCTGCTGCTGCAAACATTTTCCAACTAAATCCATCGTAATCCACCATGGCCAGCAGCATCGATTTTGCAGTTGCAGGATGCATGTAGAGTGATCCGTATTTTGATAGTGTATTATACAATAATCACAAGCAATTCAATCGAGTCTTTATTACAGCATACGGGAGAGAATTAAACTCAACACACTCTTGTATCAAGCAAACTTTCTGAAACAAGAAGGCACGAATCATAGATCCTTGAAATCAGCAGAGCACCTTTATCCATTGCCTTATAAAGTTGGATTATCCGTTAGTTGGTTTGCAAATCGTACGCAGTGAAACTGCTAAGAAACAGAAATAATGTGCTCCAAATTTGTTAGTTTCGGACCTACCACCACACATTCGAGCTGAAGCAATCGAAACAATTGAAAATGAATGCAAACAAGAATATTAATAATGATCCATCGAAGCACTCAATTAGATTGATCTATTGGATCAAGCAGCCATTATAGTTCCACAAAAAATTGAGAACCTCATTAATATGCCACAATATTAGCTGTCAGTTTCTTTGTTCGTTGATGGCCAATGGAAATTTTTCATTCTCGATTTTCAGTTATTTATCTGCGAGGCATTAAGAGCGGAAGATAAATTTTTCGTGGAAAAAAAGGAACACTGGGAAGTTCAATTTGTTGGCTAATAATGAAGGGAATCGTCTTCGATGATTGATTTGTCTGAGCTTGTCAAGCGGATCAATAGAGAATAATAAGCTGCGAAAAAAGGATGGGATTTGTTGAACAACAGTGTTATAAATCATATTGAATGATGGATGGATGGATGGATGATGCATAGATATAGCTGGAGTGTTATTCATCGTCATCGATATAGTTGAATGATAGCGGATGATAACTTTAAAGGAACTGCTCCGTACTTCAAGTGATTGTCTTCTTAGAGTCAATTTCGGCTCAGAAACTGATCGTACTGATTGTAAGCGTAAAAATGGTATTTCCGGTGGAGTGAAGATGTTTCATGGTAAAACAGTGCAATTCTATGATGTTCTATGCAATTCTATGATCGGATTTAATTACTGACACCTACAAGTTAGCAAAATCATTAGGTTCGCCTGAAAAATCAGAGTTTGATGGTGAGAGCAAATGGAATTTGACTTGCCATCATCAGCTAGTTGGTCGACGCCATATCGACAACTGCATCTACTTAAGCTATAAATGGACCAAAAAAATTTGAAATTCAGAAGGTATTTTGAATCGGCTAGCTCGAAAATGTCAAAGCTGTCAGTAAATGAGAAGTTGAAACTAAATTAAGCTGAGCTTACAATTAGGTTAACATCTAGCTGATATCACTTTATGACAGCCTCCACTCACGCTTATGCTCAAACTCTGAACACTTTTGCATTCTAACAATACCCGAAAAAAACTCTGACTCGATTTTCCATACAACTTTTGAAGTGACCCTCTCAAATGCGCTCATTTGACCTCTTTCGGTCTTTCGATGGCTACGTTGGGTACGCTTTAAACCTCTGAACACTTCTAACAAGTTGTAAGTGACGAAAGGAATGTTTGCATCATGAAACTTCGCTCCATATAGTGACAACTCATTGAATAGAGTGCGAGCGAGTGTTTTTTGGAATATTTTTACTCGGATGTTTTGGGTGCATCTTATAAAAAGCTTAGTTAATAAATTTTCTATGCGTACAATAAACGTTTATAAATGCAATTATAATTTGATGAAATGCGCACAAAACAACATTCGGTTAATTGCATTCACTGAACAATGCAATATCTGTTCTGTTGGGTGCGCGTCGAAATTGCCTTAAAAATAAACAACAGAACACAATTAGATTGCTTCATCAACATAATGCTGACGTATTGTAAGTAGTTTTCATCGCCAATTAAACGCTCGAGACTATCGTTCAGAGTCAAAATTTCTGCGAGATCCTAGTTGGTGCACACACACACACATATGACTATAACGAAAGAGCGAAAAATGGAATTGCACCAAAAAATGTTTCAATGGGGAAGTAATTCGAATTGGAAACAAGCGGAAAGATGTCCATTCGAATTCATAGCAATCAACTGGAATTAAGAATTCTCAAATTATATTCCGAAGATCGAGACGATACCAACTATAATACTTGCCATATGTGGGCATTCGAATGAAATGTTGATTTCGAATTGATCATTATGGGATTTGCAAAGAAGAGGAAGAAGGATATTGAAGCCGTGGCTGGATATTGAAGCCGATATTGAAGAAGGATATTGAAGGATGTTTATAAAGAAGGAAGATATTGGCAAAAAACAACTGAATGAGTGAAGAGTCAATTTCGAACTGAAGCGGCGATCACATCGGCGTGAAGCGAGATCGTTTGCCATATCATCAAATGTTGAGGCATCGTTATCTGATGGATATACAACGGTTATTGTTGTTGGCTTGGACCGCTTTCAGCATCATCACGCTGACATATAAGTATATTCTCAAGCGCTTGTATTCCCTCGAATAAATCAACTCTGTATTGCGCTTGGCGAAGATCAACTGATAAAAACTAAGCGATAACACGCACACATCTTGCTAATCGTAAATAAGCGCACATTTTGCAGAGTTTTGCTTATTTATTATTTATTAATTATCAATTCATCGTTTTCGAGAGTGATATGGCCAAAGGGTGATTTTCGAGAGCGATATGGCAAAGGGTGATTTTCGAGAGCGATATGGCCAAAGGGTGATTTTCGAGAGTGATATGATATTTTCTAACATGGCAAAAGCTTGTTCATTGTCAGATGTTTTCGGACCATCTGATACTCTTTTTTTTCGGAAGGAATCCTTGCCGTTGGTAATTGATTATCCGAGTGATATTTTCGGACAGCCTCATCCATAAACAATATCACTGTCGAAGGCATCTTAATTCGTTGCAGAAACTTAGGAGACAGTGGTGAACATTGAAAAAGGATGCACTAACAAATGAATATTTGACATGAACTGAAGTCTAAACTGGTCGACTAATCGAAAATTACTGACAGTGAGTAATGAACATTTTCTAAAAATATTCGTTCTAGAACGGGTGGAATGCGCTGCACGTAAACAGAGTCAATCAACCGAGCGAAGTCTTGGTGAAAGTAAATGAAAAGAATGTTTCTGAATGGATTTTGTTCTTCCCACAGGGACAGCATTTTTCTTTTTTTAGGTTTCTTTTTTCATTTTTTCATCTTTTTTTTCAGTGACATTCATTTTTTCTTTTTCTTCATTTTTTAAGCTCACTATGGTTGCTTGCCGATGACTAAGCGAGCTTTCATTTCATGCTCTTGCAGAATCGTCTGAATCTATCATATCTGTTGAAACAAATCGCACTTTAGGCTGAATTATTAAAACTGTGTTCGAATTGTGTAATATTTTCACGGCTAAGTGCTTCCCATTTCCAACAAATCCAGCATAACACGTGCAATTTTATCTCTATTCATATCGGCCACTTTTAAGCTGAATGAATCGAAGCCTATGTCCACTTATTAATGAACAAACGAAGCATTCGAGTCTTGAAATGTCCTAGAGATATGGCTGACAATGCGATAAACGTCGAATCGTCGTCGTTACTCTATGAGTTCAGCCACAACGCTAATCTGATCATACTCACATGAAGACCAATACGAAGAGATTTACAGTACATCATATCCTTGAGACAATATAACCAGTTCATTCATGAAAGTATTGTTTTCTATATCACGGAACGTCACCTGGTCATGATTCACCTGGTAGGTGTGATCTCTCTTGGAGACTAAACTGATCTTAGCGCGCATTCAAGAGAGCAGCGTTGATCGCCAAAGCTACGCGAGGATTCTCGATGACTGCGATTGGTTTCGTTCAAATAACTGTCGGTGAAGGGTGAATAATGCCTGATTATTGCGTTTGTTAGCAAAAAGCTGGATTCCGTATGCCCTTATGAGGGGGATATGTCAAGAGAAGTTGAATATCACTCGAACTGCACTCACTAATGACGTATGCTTTGCATTTGACGTATGTTGCGAGCTCACTGGATTCTGAATTCTCGAAAAATATTTCTGCAGTTCAGAAAAAATCAGTTCAATTTGTAAAAAAGTTTCTGAAATTTATAAAGTTCAAAGAAACCATTCATCTGCAATGACTAATCAGAGCAAGCTCCTAGCATGGATGTGTTAATCTAAATCTTACAATTAGTGTTTTCGCTACTGATCCCTTAAAAAGTTCATCACCTTTCTGATTAACAAATTCAACAAGCATCATTGACTCGTTTTCTCGCTTCAATTAATTTTTCTGATCCTAAAAATGCTGGAAAACTAAAACAAATTGTCTTCTGCGTATTGTTGTCATAGTAAATTTGCAATTGCTTCGTTCATGCTCTTACCTAGAAACGTACTCGAAAGACAACAATCGTACGAATGAACGTGCACTACTACCATAAAATATTCAGTGATACGAATGTATCACGCACTTATAAATAAATCAGCACTGAGATCATTCACCAACAGTGATAATTAATGAACGAGGCGCACTCACTCATTTGATGATATTGCTGATTTCGAGGAAAAATAGACCAATGTATTTTTTAAAAAAAGCAACGATTCATTTGCTGCGAGCAAACAATGTACTTTATTTGCATAGCACGCAAATACATGAATAAAACAGTGTAGAGAAACGACAAATTCACCGGAAAAAAAATCTCAATTCTATTAATAAGTGATGAAAAATGTGCAATGTACTATTTCTGTGCAATTGCAGGAGAAATTTTAATCTTTCTCGATGCGTTGAAACATCCAAATGGAACGGAAATTTTGAAAATGTAGTAGTGTCTAGGAAGTTTAGTTCACAGTTCTCTGACTCAAACTTGTTTCTAATTAATAATAGTAAGTTATAAAATTTTCAGCCGCATTATGAACGTTGTTTTAGCAGCAAACCGTTGACAATAACAAGCACCATAGACATAGTGATGATGTTTTCTGTTTTTAAACGGCAGCAGAACTCATTCATTCGAAGATGTCCCATCCTCCAACATTCAGTGAGAGTAGCTTATTAAATATTGTTATTATTAATATCGCTATAATTATCCGAGTTTATTATGGCTGCGTCGTTGTCTTTACTCAAAACTTTC
The DNA here is from genome assembly GCA_035041965.1 of Anisakis pegreffii. Classification (NCBI taxonomy): domain Eukaryota; kingdom Metazoa; phylum Nematoda; class Chromadorea; order Rhabditida; family Anisakidae; genus Anisakis; species Anisakis pegreffii. The sequence continues at coordinate 100,702 of JAPYMA010002197.1, forward strand.
ATCATTTCCTTCCTTCACATAATTCCCCAGAGATGTGTTGCGTGTGCATAACTAAAGTAATAATGAAATAAACACCGTCGCAATTCCAAAACAACAAAACATTTTGCGCATTCCCTTAATTCCAGTCCAAAACTTCACAGTTACAATTACAAACTGGGTGCATTCGTCAAACTTCAATCTTACTTCATTCAATAGTGATTAGTTGTGATGTCTCTATACCACTTTTTTTTGAAAACTGTTCTATTCTGTTTTTTTGGGGGCTCAAAAACGGCTCTATTCTGTTCAAACTGTTCTATTCCTGATTTGCGAGCTGTTCTATTCTATACCATTGAAGAGAACAGGAATAGAACAGTTTAACTGGGACAGAGACATCACTAATGATGAGATAACTGCAGCACATTACTTATCAAATCTGTGACGACGATAGCGATCATGTCGAGAGTGATAAGCGTTATCACTAACAGTGTTAGTATAAGTATTATCATTTTGATAGGATTATTACTGATAAGTTTACTAGTCCTGTTGTAATGTTGATATCTATTTTCCGTTGTCACATTCAGTGTTAGGCGGGCGGCACCACACTGACCTATTCCGTAGAAATATGATGTATTCGATCTGAAGATTATCAAGTGGAACAGCCAACTGTTTTGCATAACACAATCGAATGCATGTTGTGAATGCTGGTCAGTGAAGCTGAATAGAATACGCGAATTAGGTGTGCATATTGTGTGCATGATCTCATCTATTTGCAAAGCAATTTGCGGTTGGTTGTACCAGTGAGTTGTTATGAATTTATAATTGGATGAGAATTGAAAAATGAATGTATCCATTCTTTTTTAAAATCTAAGCATGCTATTGTTCAGCGTGACTAAACGAAAACATCACCAGCTCGTGAACACATCACCAGATCTATCAGCAGATTGTAGTCAAATGCGCCGAGTTTTTTCAGCCTGCCCTAGTTCTTGGCTTACAGCTGAAAAATGAAATTCAATCGGAAGAAAGAAATCAGCATTCAACACCTGAACAAACAGTGGTCATTTTGCTTGTCGTAGGTTGAATACATAAAATGGATTTAACTCCCAAAAAAAAAGGATTCATTGAAGTGTCGACAACAATTCACATTGAGGGAATCGAAAGAAACACGAACGCTTCTTTCATAAATGATAGTGATAGTGACCAGTGTCATTCATAAGTGAATCTGAATAGAAATTGAAGCAGCAATTTTCATTGACAACGATGCCCGTATCCATCAGCAATGAACTACCATTTACGTGTATATGTGTGAGATTTGATGCGCTATATACCTGCACATAGCATGAACACATCGAATGAATGTTGTTTAATTAGCAGGTAAGAAATAAACTGAATCACATTCAGTGCCAGGAGACTGAGCAAAGAAATAAATGTCTGCACATAAACTGTAACTAATTGTACCTTTTCAAGCACTAACTATTAGTCTAAGGCAGATGATGGCACATTATACATTTCTTCATAATAGTGTTTATGTTCACTGGTGGACTAGAATCGGGAAAAGAAATCGTGGTCGACAGAAAATCAGATGGCGAGACATTATATGCAAAATACATTCCGATTGATCGATTGAACACTTGTCCAACGATCGTTCAGAGTAGTTGTTTGGAACAGCCATCAGTAGTGAATCAGTAATCTTTCGTTATCAGTGATAAACGATTAATGTAACCGAGTAGATCCATAGCAATCGGCATGAGTTTGATTTGCTGATTAGATAAATAAATAAATAAATATATGCAAAATTATCGGCCAAATATGGATGAGCCGAGCAATTAACTGTGATAATAGTGATAATTGGAGTGATCTTGAATAGGCTCATGTGCGAAACGTGCATTGATTAGCTGAGTGAATAAGTAAACATATGAATAAATAGATGGATAAACAAATGAATAAATAAATAGTAACTTTATCAGTTTCAAATGAAATATATACAATGATGTTTTTTATCAGTTATATAAAATATACAATGAAGTTTTCGCAGTCGATTTTGTAGTTATACGATGCTATGACTCAGCTGTATTACTGCTTGATATAAGCAAGAGAATTTTATCTCTATTGTCTCAATGATATCAAATCACTGGTCGTCAACGAACACAAACGCCACTGGCACTAGCATGTTATAGCATAATTTCTCGCTATTGTTACTTTCACCTCACTAGGCAACAATTCTCAAACTTTGATAATAATCTAATAAGTAGAGATTAGAACGAAGGGAAGTGAACACCAGGATGTGACTACAACATTCTCGTAACACATTCTATGAATGCAGTTGTCAAACGAACGCAAAATAGCGATTCGTTGAATAGCACCAAGTGTATTTTGTGATGTTGCATCGCTTGCAAAACAATCATTCTTACAATGCATTCTCATGGGCATGTATATGATTCGAGGATATTCACGAGTGTCGCGACCAGCGCGAAAAGCTAGCGCATAAAATGATGATAGTACTTAAAGATATCTTATCTCCTAAGTCAAACAGAAATAATTGGGCAAAAGGGCTGATAGTGTACTGGTGTAACGCTGGGCTTTGAGGATCCGATCTGTTCAGAGGGCGTGAGTTCGATTCGGAACGCGCCGGTCCAAAATCTTTGACAAAAGTTTGATCTCATTAAAGAGATAAGCGCAAGAATATCTCAGCTTAAGAGATTTTCGAAAAGGGCTTAGTTTCGACAACCAGCAATTGAGCAACTGAATTTTATGAGCTATCGATGGCTTGGCATTACGTAACTCATATCTTTCAGCTGAATCACGGAAGTGAATTAACTGACTATTGGTTGAGCTTTTGCTACAATAAGTCACTTGAAACACGAACAGCTGAGGAATAATCACGAAAAGCTGACTGATTTTCAAACAATGAATTCATTTCAATTAGAGCAACATTTCAGTTTGAAGGCGTCATCGGTGAATTTTGCTTTTTGAACAGGACAATAACGAACATTGGTTCTCGTTAGAACCGTCCTAGTGCTCAACAATTTACAAAACTTTGTCAAGGTAATTGATCAACACGACGGATCAATGAGTTGAGCTGACTGATGACAGTTAATCGTATCCAATCATTGAACCGAAATATGGAAAATACTTGATGGAAGAAGGCTAATGAGAGGTAGCCTTAAAAGGCTAAAGAATAAGATAATATTTATGATAGGAGTACTTGATTCGTCGCCTCCTGGCTAGCTAGCACATTCTCATTTCGAGGCAATGTGTGGAAGCACGCTTATTCATTTATTTGATTTATTGTTCACGTGATGAATTGCGAATTGCGTGTGAAGTGGTGGCATGAGTTATAGCTTCGAATCACTCCGCCTATCCAACGGGGTACAATTTAAAGACTGACTCATACCGCAGCTATCACTAGCAATAAGCATCGCTTGGCCACAAAGCCATGAAAATTCTACTCATAATTGTGATATGAGTCGTCGTCCTTTCACACAAACAAGTTTCCATACTTTCCTCGTCAATAACTCATTAGTGTGCGCGTTCACGGAAATTCGATATTCGAAGCGAAACGGTTGGATGAGAAGAGAAGCAAATCACAGCCATTTCATCAAAATAATAACGAGAACGTCAGCAAAATCAGAACTGAGAAAGTCGGCAAAATGTCGGAAAAACCGAGAATTCCTGGAAAATTTTACATTTCCAAAGCATTCGATGCCATCAGGCATCTAATGTGATTGAACCAAACCATAGAAACCATCACAGTTCATTGCTTCCAAAAAACAAAACCCTCGAAAATAACACAGCTGCTAATAATAGATTCGGAAGTGAAGCGATAATAGAACAACGATAATATAGATTCGGAAGTGAAGCGAGCGATAATTAAGAACTTAACTAAGCAACACACTAATCGCTAATCAAATGTAACATCGACAAATTAGCTTTAATACAACAAGTGTGTTCATTTTCCTTGTTTGCAACGCAATCAAGTTGAGATTCTATTGGCATGAAACTGGCTGAAACGAATCAATTGCTACTGAATGATGTGCAACAAGTATGTGCCAGTTATTTTCTCAATTCACTTTTCACTGCATCCTTCTGCTCATCCGAAGTTCTGAGCATGTGAACAATAGACAACGATGACCATTTCAAAACACCGACCAAGTGCATGTTCAAAACGAAATCTGCCGAGAATAACGCAAAGCGCCTGTCGTCTCTCGGCTCTACGACACCCCTCTCAGTCTAAAAAATCTTGTTAGTGGAATGCCATACGCTGGAAAACAACATCGAACAACCTTTTCAGCGAACGCAATGGGTAATGCTTAAGCTATATTATTGGCATACACAACACTTAGGTGAACGAAGTAAGATTCCTTAAATATCTCGTTAAGGTGTTCTTGGAAAATTCGCCTGGACAATATCATCAGTCGTGATTGTGGAGAGAGATGTCAATTTCATTGCTATCATTTGATCAACAGATCACACTTTCTAATTGCAACAATATAAGCCACCAGAATGAAGACCAGTATGAACGGTGCTCAATAGATTAGTATCCATCAGTAGGCATCTGCCTCTAGCACTGCGAATATATTTGAAGAACTAGGATTCTTTAAACGAGATCCTTAATGCTTCCTTTCAGTATAATTACCTTTTTCACAGTTATATTCCAACAGTCACGTACCTTCCTGCTGATCGTGTACTCATAAAGTCTTCTGATTGCGTGAATGTGCTTTGGCCATCCAAAAATGCACAAAATGAATCGCAATGGAGTTTTTCCCATTGTGCTTACACGATAACACACGCACACATATAACTATATATAGTTTTACGAGGACGAAGAAAAAATCAAGGACAGGCAGAGTCGGCGGTGAAATTTCGCAGTCTGCGAAGCCGCGAAAATGAAGTCGGCTCGAAAAATTTCGAGGCAGGGAAATATTGGATGGAGTTCTCGAAGTTCCCCAATCCTTGCGCTACCCCAATCATTATCATAATAGCTGAAAGACTGTCTTGAATATCTTGTGGCTCGATATTTCTTTCTATCAATCAATGTCTGAACAAGTAGCTCTTCGTAAGCAGCCCAAATCACAATTGTTCTGGAGCGAAACGGTAGGCCGTCTTACGGACTGTCTTATCATCACTATCATCATTTACTTAGCAATTCGGTAGTATAGCAATAGAAATGATCATCTTCGCCAATGATAGTAAATAAAGCGAGTATGATCGATGTGAATTTGGCATTGTGAAATAATTTATTGAGTCACATTTAATGGCTCATTGAATCAGTCACTAGGCAGCTTTATTACGCATCATACGAGTAATGAATAATGTTAACTGATAGAAATACGCTCAAGAAGCTTCCACTCAGACGTGGCATCAACCGATAAACCAACCGATGCTCACAAACCTATAATCCATCGTTAATTGTCAACGTCAAAGCATCAATCGCTCATTCACTTGCGCCAGCCGTAATTGCTACCGACCGCATCATCTTCACTGATGAATGCTTGTTGATGAATATGGCCAATATCATTATAGCATCATCACATAGATTCACGTAGAATGCATAAAAACAACATCAGCCAATAAAATATGTCACTTATATCGCAATCGTTCACCTTTTATCTAATCATTTTAGTGGCGGCTATCATTATCCACTCAATTATCGCCTAATAACAGCCTAAGCCCGAAGAAATATAGTCATCTATTAAGAGCACGATCACAAACTAGATCACAACTATAATAGAAAACGACGAAAACGACGAAAATTGCTATCGTCAGAAGGTGATCATTTTCAGCGCCGCCGTATCTTTGGGATGATTGATTTCTTTTCGTTCAGCTGGTGAAAAATTAATTATGCTTGTGGACGTGTCAAGAGTTGTTACCACTTTTCTTAGGCATTGTGAGAAATGCAACTGATATTGCTATAGTGGATGAAAATCCAAGCAACTTCCGGTTAGCATTTAGGCTGGATATAGAGTTTAGAGAATGTTTGAGGAATTCAGAAAAGCGCATCAAAATGGCGGCGTTGTTATCTACGATTGAATCATGAGTCGTCCTCAACTGAAACCTTCAAACGACCACACTGGCTAAATAACTCAATTTTCGCACACACACACGATTTCAACAACGAATGAAGTATTTACAAACTCATTGAGAATGCTATTTTCTGGATTCAAGTGAGAATTCAATTGCTTTAAGCACTTGATCAAGCAGCAGCAGCAGCAGCACTCAAAATCATTCTCGAAATAGAATGCAGGCTAGGAAAATGGAGCATCGCAAACAATTGTTAATCACATCAAAGAAGCGTTGAATAAAACGTTAGATGTGATAATGCATCATCATCATCATGCATCCATCCCGCATTTGTGTGTGATGCGATGTTTTGCCGGATAAGGTGTGCCTGCCTGCCTGCCTGGCCAGATGTCAACAAACTTAGAACTTTAATCATAAATTATAGGAACTAGACAGATAGCTACTACTACTACTGCTGCTGCAGCTTTGACACTCGACTGTTGTTGATGAGAAAAAAAATACGAGCGAAGAAAATGCATCGGATATTCTTCCGTTGATTCATTTCATTAGTTGAATAGACGAAACTAATTAATTTGCAATGAGTTGAGCACAGTGGATGATCGAATCGCAACAATTCACACACGCTCACTCATATTATGTGCTCGTTTCATTCGTTCGTTGAAATTTTGCTCGCTCAGTTTCGAATTTCAGCTGAAAAATTTATTTTCTTCAATGCGCGACTCTTTCGATATCACGATTAGCCACCGATCGACTATTTCAACTGCTTTGAACAATTTGAGCAACTGCTTCAGCAAATCACAATAGATCTCAACTGAAAATGCCTGAACTGAAACGATCGAAATGATGTGAAAAGTAAAAAATTTGTGTGAAAAAATGAGAAATTTCATTTTGTTCCTCTCGATTGCTTCTCCTCCTCCAACTCCTTCACACTAACCGATTTGTTTTAGCTGACTTAATTAGTGATGTTGGCGTGCACACACACATAAGGTTGTTTATGCTTGGCAATGAACACTCGAAATAACAAAACATTCGTCCATCCGGCAAAACATTTTCGCATTCATATGAAGTCAATATTCGAATAATTGCTTTATGTTGACAAGACAATAACAATAGCACACAGACACGCTAACATGCGACGATTGCTTTCAAAAATGTTTTCAGAAAATGAATTATTGTTTCCAAAAGTTACCTCAATGAAATATGGCCCAGTGAAAAGAATATAAATTAAGTCAATTAATTGAAAAACACGAAATAGTCATCTTAAGTGAATTTCAATTGCACTCAATTGACTAGTTGGAGCAGCTGATATGACGATACGATACCTATACATCGTTTTTTTCGATAGCACAAATGACGATAACATTCATCAATCTTTACTTTAAAATTCTTGATCTGTTATATAAAAGCTTGGCTGGTTATATTTGATGGAATATCATAATCAGGTGTACTTAAATGCTTAAGTCAGATGCTTAAGAAACATTTTCATTCACATTTTAAGGCACTATCAATGGAATCAAAGCGCAGTTCTGGAAAGAAATCCGATATGCCTCAGACTGAAGCACTGAATTCGACGAAAAAACAGCTTTAATTCCCTGCTATCAGAGAAATATATGTATGTTCACGATAGATAATGAGCACAGATCCTTAATTAGAGCTCAATTTCAAGTGATGTGTCCATATAATGAGCACACTCACTGTATTTACATAACTTATACATTTAACTGCTCTCTTTAACGAACGCATTTTATTTTTTCTCGAAACAGCTACATGCAAGGAATTACATTAAGGCGAGTTCTAGCTTGCAATCTCATGACGTTCTCAAAAATTTTGATCTGCGAAGTCAACGCAGATGCTTTACCATCAAAAAAAGTTTGCATTATCAAAGGATAAAGCCTAAATCCCGACAATAAGGTTAAAATTAATTCGGATAAATGTGTCCTATAACTGAGCGATTTCATTCGCCACCAATTTATACACATATGATTAATTAATTAATCCAATCCTAACCGAATATCAAGCGAAGCATTTTCAAACTCCCAATGTCGTTGAATTCGTTCAGCCTCACACCATTTCTTTGCAGATTCCCTGCTATCCAACAGATACTACATGTGTTCACGAAGGATAATGCACATCAGCTCCTTAATAAGACCTCAATTTCAAGTGATGGATATATCAATGTAAAAAGCTCATTCATTGTATCCCCATAACGTATACATCTAGGTGCTCTTTTTAATGAATGCATTCCATTTCCAATGCAAAAAACTGATTCCGAAAAATGCTCTTCGTTTTTTGGATGTATGCAAATAGAACATTGAAGATCTCTCGGGATATGATGCTCAGCACGTTGTTTAGCGCTCATCAGCAAATGCGTTCAGAGTACCGATGCGGCAACAACTTAGGAGATCCGAAGTTTGTTGCAATTGCACGAGAGATAAGATTGTGGTGCTCTCACAATTGAATCGATCAGCCGAGAGGAGAAAATACAAGCGTGATCGTTCGATGCAAATAAATCCTTGTTTACCATCATCAAAATCAACTTAAGTGACGAGACAAAAAAGTCTGGATGAGCTGGATGAGCAGACATTCGGATAAAACTTCACTAAACTTACAGTGATGACGACGACGCTCTTTGCTAGGCATCCGTTTGTGATGTTCCATTAGTCTTTCCGTGACATATAGTTGACATTTTGCCTATTGTTCGTTCAGTGCGTTTGGTTCATCAGCTGGTTACATTAAGCTTATTCTGCGGTATTCAACACTGAAACGGCTTCCACCTGTTCAGCTATCGTCGCGAATACGATTCCCGTACTCTCTCAAGTTGTTGAATTTTTTGATTTTTGTATTCGACCGAGATTATTTTCGCTGGGATCATGACTCTTCCTTCCATTTACTAACATCGTTGTCCGATTGAAACATCTCTTACGTTAGAAACAATTTTACTAATTGTTCAATGGATCACGGTAACTGATGCATTTGAACGTTTGATCTCAGCTGTGAATCAGTGTGATCGCTGCTGTGAGTTGGATGTGTTGCTAAGGTGGCGTCTGATTTTGAGATCTTCTATGAGATCCTAGAGTGTTTGCAGTCGAAATCATATCACTAGTAAACATTACGGCTCATTCCAACCTGCGCTATGCATCTACTATATTCCTCAGAGTTGAATTAAGCATCGGAGCCACATGCAAACTACGATGTGTACCTTTGTGCCCTTGCTTATTTCGCCTGATGAGCACGTAACAAAATGTTGCAAACCCCAAAATTTTCCACTTCACCAGAATATGATCATGTTCTAGTCAGATACGTACTTCATTTGATATTTGCTTCAAACCTTTTTGTGTATTCCTCATTCGGGACATCAATCAAATGGTTCAGTGCAAAAGCTCATGAAAATTCTTCTTCTTTTTCAAATAATGAAACAACTTTCAAATGTTCAGCAAAAAATCTTGATGCCTTTGGATTGATGCGAACATCCCTTGATGGCTTAAGAGTTCCAAGTGACTTACGCCTCATTCATGCTGTTGTGGCGTTTCAAATGAAGTTGAGTTTTCAGTTCAACAATGTGATTTAAAATTCAATCAGTTACCAGTTCATTTGACCAAGTACAATTCAGATTTGCCCATTAAAGCACATTTAAGAGTGCAGAGTGGTTTGGAAAGATCTACGTTAACTCTGCGTGAGGGTGAACTTCGGCTGCACTTTGCAGAGCCTTTTTGTTCACATCCACATTAGAGAATCTATTGCGTCGTCAATTGAATTGAGGTGATTTCCATTGATTTTGCGATGTAATGAGGAAATTTGTTCAGATTTTGGTTGCTCTCCACAACTGTAATCTAATTTTTGGATGGAATTTAAATGCTGTGAATTTTGAACAAGGATGAGTAACTCAAAACTGCAAAATGTTTCTTATTGGCTGACACTTACCTTTGTCATTTGCATTTCAAAGCTGTTTGGCGCAATAAAACCGAATCACCGGCCTCTAATAACGCCTCCAGTGGATTTACGATGGTATCGTTTGGTAATTCACTTATTAACAATTCATCATCGCGAAATTCGAATGTCACATTTCAATGATTTCTTTGTATTATGATCGGTTCAAGTCATTTGAAATACATTCACTCGAAAGGTATTATAATCGAATGATTAATTCAAAACTCATTCTGAAACACTTTAATACCATATTATCGTAATGAGTTTCAAACAATCCGATTAAATGTCCACCAGATTCATCTGATGCCTTTGAGCACATAAATATCTCATTAGCGATAATACTATTGCCCTGGTCGTGCATTGGTATATCTAGTAATTTTATTTTGTGACTACACACAATCCACTCTGCCTGCATGCGTACAGTCTCCAACGGAAACCATCCTAAATGACGCAGATCCTTTATCAGAAACGGATTCATCTGCAGTCATTCACTATTCACGTTACCTTGCTTTTTTTCCGTCAGTTTATCCCAGAAACCAGCCGCTCCGAGTGTCCCTGTTCAGCTGTTTCGACTGAATCCCTTCACACCTTGCCGTTCGTTCCATGCGTTCCGCTTCTGGTCTAGTTATTGTTTCGAAGAACCAAAAAAAAAAACTGAAGGGAACGAACAACGCTCGGATGGATCATTGATGCATGAACGAAAGGCGGAACGATTGATTGGACTCTTCGGTCGGAATCCACTTCGCTCATGTCAGTTCACACAAAGTCTCCACAGCAGCATTTCACTTCATCTTCCTAGAAATCGGTCACTTCATCATCACTAAAAAAGAATCAATCCTCTAAATTCTCCTCATCTACCTCAAATTCTCCTCATTCGTCGTGTGTTTTTGAACGCAAAGGCGATGATACGATCTTGATTTATATTCTTTGTTCGTAATGTGTGTGTATAATGTGCATCATGTACAACAGTAGTGCAGGCAGCACCATGAACTATCGCGCAATTCGCACTCAATTTGTCGCCTTTTTTTGGTCGCCTCTTCGCTGACTGTCGCGTATCGCTTTGTCAATAATAGTCACTTGATGAGGAAATAATAATGAACATTCAGGGACAATTGAGAAATTTCGAAATTTCAAACTTCCGATCAATTGTTTTGCGAAAGGCCGATTACTGAGGAACTTAACTGCTCGAAAAAGTTCCATTCACTTAAAACAACTCAAAATTGATTTCGGAAACTTATCAGGAAACATGACTAATCCGATTACTTCCCTATAGTTCAGTGTCTGCAATGACAAACCATTAAAAGCAGTTCATTTGAAAACGCGTTCCCGTTTTGCAGATAAAATTTATGCATCAGTCAGCAGATTATCTGTGACTGTTGGTGCTGATTCTGAACATGTCCACAAATGATTCAAAAACATTCTGTGCACTCTTCCACTGAACAGATTGCGTTCAGTTGATCATCGAGATGATCACAAGCAAATGCCTCATTTCTAAAAATCACCTCGAGGAGAGCCACAATGTGATATATATCTCATCCCGAAACGTGTGGGTAAGTTCGTGACCTTCCCTTGTAAGTAGCGATAAGTGAATGCTTCTGGTCATTCTTGTGAGTGGATTATGTTATATCTTAAGAAGATTGTTGTTCAATTGCGATGCTGTGCAGTCAGAAGTCAGAAATTTGATTATTGAACACACTGAGCAGAGCACAAGCCATCAAAAACGTGTTCGAATGATGTATTGTGTCGTCATTTGAGTGCAGATCGCAACTTCTGATAGCACTTCTTCAACTCCAAACAACAACACTTCACCAACGAACGCGTTCCGTTTCCTTCGCTTCACTCAAAAACTCGCAATTATTGCAGAGCAAAAATTCAAGGACGTAGCAGCGCCGAGGAACTCTTGTCTTGTCCTCCACCTGTTGCTGCTGATGACTGTAATTGAATTGCTGTTTTTATCAGCAGTGTTCACCAACTAGAATAATTCTCTGGATTAGTTATGGTAATTATTAATGTTGCATTTGATCGCGTTATATGATTCTAGCCAAAATTTGATCATTACCATCAGTTCATCAGCTATTCGTTCAACTTGACTTCATTCGTCTTCTTTCATAGATTCCATAAACTTATTCGTTCAGTATCGTCCGTTTGCCGTTTGTTTGTGTCAAAATATTTGATTGTGTTCGTCGAAAATTTCGAATCACTTCTAAAACAATCCATTTCACTGATAACAACTAAATCAGCAGTATATCAACTAAATATTTTGAATATTTGTCTCTCAAGAAAATAGTGCCTTCGTAAAACATGCGATGAATGCTCTCTTATCAATGCAATCATTTCCTCAAGTGTACGTAGGCAGCATCAAAGAGCCAGCCAGCGCATCCATGTCTTCTTGTGCATAACCAACAACATAAAATACAATTTAATCGTAAGTAAGAGTAAAAACTGGCGTGAAGCATTAACAAAACATTAATGAATCGAATGGAATGAAAGGTTTATTGAATGCGCTGAGAACGTTGATTGTCTGTTTCGTATAAAACATTATGAGGCTATTTCTACCTGTAATGTCAAATAGATATGTAGTTAGCTGGTTAGCTGGTTAGCTGATGGATCTTCTTCTGAATGACCGATGTGATCGGTCACCGTTTGGGGGTGTCGTAAAGATAGAAGTGTTTACAGAATAGAACCGAATGTACACACATATTGGGCTGTAAAGGTAGAATAATGACATTAATAAGGGTATTGAGTTATCGTGTTAACATAATTTACTTAATGTAATTGGGAAAATATCGTAGTGAAGAGAGAGAATACATTAGAGCTCTGAACAGTATGCACTAATTGCTCTCCTTTATGATGGTTAATGAGTCAAATTGACCGTTCGAATAGATTTCGGTTCTTTCAATTGTTATGATATTATTGAGGAAATAAGTTGCTCGTCCTGTTGCTAATTTATCACTACGTGCTTTTGATGATTTCAACAGCATATACTGTGTTCGTACTGCACATGTTAGACTAGTGGGCCCTGGCTCAGGTAATCAATTATCTGCTTCGATGGTTTGGCAGTTTATCATTACCCCTCCCATCCCGTTACAATAATTCACTGTTTCCACGCGTAATGTCAGAACTAATTTCCCGATCCCCTCCATTACCCCCCACCCGCCCTGTAATCCTGAAATTATCCGAAAATGGATAATCTACCCCTACGAGAGCACCTATATTAGAGGATGTTGAAAATCAGAATGTTTTGATAGCGTTTCAGATTTTTGCATGTGCTGAAGAAATTTGTATTGGCACCTCAATTCAGACATGAGATTTTCAAGCTTATTTCATCGATACAAACGGATAATTATTCCAAAGCAATCAGATCGTTCAGCTATTATATACCAAAAACACTGAATGCTTTAACAACATCTGTTTTGGACGCGCTATTCAAACGTATTCGAAGATTTATCGGCATATTCATTCTCCTTTTATATTATCTGTGCCTTTTTTTCGAGCATTCATCCATCATACAATAACAATAATAACAAGTCTAAATGCTGCTGTCGATTCAGTTGCTGCGTAAAAAAGTGTTCAGTTTGATTGAAAATCTGCTATGAAGACCATTCAGAAACGCTTCATGTGAACAGAAAAAACGATCGACTGGTAGTATGCCCAACGAATTCTATATCTGGAAACAAAACGGCAACATTTTGTTTTTCTAAAATAAAGATTTTATGAATCTCCTCGTAATCCTCTTTCATTTTGTGCTGTTTTTGAATGAAAGATTATTGTTAGCCTGCACAATTTGATCTTGAAATTTGATCAAACTGAGTTCGCATATTCAAAAAGTAAAACTGTGAGTATACGAATGTGCATTAAGAAGTTCATTGATAGTATTTGGTAGTTATCATTGCCCTGATATTGTTCTTATCAGCGAAAATTTACGATACCTTTCGCTCCTAAAGACGCTCCCTCTTAAAGTTATTACTTACAGAAATTTAAGCTACCTATCTTAGACAGGCAAACGTCGTTCTAATGTTGCCGGTGACCAAAATTCACAATCCTTACACAATGGCACGGAATCGTCCCGTGAATTGCCGGAAGTACTGATTTCATAGACTGGTCTTCTTCTCCTCATTGCCCTAATCTTTAACAGTTACTTCCTCGCTTACTTTCTTCCTTTTTTTTCACTGACGATGAGAATAAATTTTGGATGTGTAAATCAACTTGGGTTTCAATATCATTGGACAGTATCAATAACCATAATGCTCAGTCAAGATAATCCAACAAGATTCGTGTAAGATCGTTCAAAATCCGTGCCACTCACCGAGTCATCATCACTTCATCGAGCCCGAAAGAATCCTATTTCATGAATATCTCTCAATGAACGTATGATCTGATGACCTCATAATACATCCTGTTTTTTCTTTTAAAAATTAATTCACTTTGAATATCCATCCATCTCGTTGATTCAGTATCTTCGAACGTTCACATACCATACAGCCGCTCTAACTTGCGATTCAGTTCGTTTCATCTGGCTTGCATATTTAGTTCCAGCAAGTTCAGTCTTCTTTCAACCGTCCATGATAGATCTCCTCCTCCTCCTCGTCGTCGTCATCGTTTTGCTGCTCGTCTACACGATGAAATCATGAACGAAAAGACAAGAGTTCATATAAAGATTCATGATGATGCCACGCCCTTACCGTTAGCATTATCCGTCGTTGCAGAGTTTTTGTTGTTTGTTTGTATGTTTTAACGCGCATCTGCATTCATCCATTCAGCCAGCCAGCCAGCCATCTCAATGCTTCATCTAACACTAAGCTGGCTTGCCTCTTTTGCTTTGGTTTGCCACTTTCTATTGTTAGGCGCATTTGTGAGCAGCAGCATAACCAACCAACCAGTAGTTATATGAACAACTATCAAAAATGGACTTTTGTTTGCTCTTTTTGACTCGTTGCTATCCACTGACATATCCTTATATATCCACTGATAACACGGATATTTTATGGATTATGTTTCGTGAGTGGCGCCTTTGCTATGGATTAAGCTATGGCGCAGCAACGGCTATTGAAGGTGTAAGCGATGCGATGATCTCATTCATCCGATGTTCATGCAGTGAATGTGATCTTATTTCCGTTTCAGGTCAACACTCACAAAAATACTCTGAAAACCAACAACCATCTGGAAGCTTTTGGCATTCTTCTGATGTTTTGAACACTTTTCCCATTGACTACCTTATGATTGCTCAGTGAATCATTTCTGTGTGCTTTGTGGGAAGTGATCAGCAGCATAAATGAATGACTGAATGAATAGCATTGCTTTTTGATGTCATTATTTGCTCATTTGCTGCATAGTTACTGTTTGATCACTGTAAAAACGACGGATTTATTGCTAACACAATTCAATAATTTCTGATCGACTCATTATGGCCACTATTGTTTTCATCAAGTTTTCAGTTGCGCTCAGCTGGAAACATCGGAATAATTTCATGTTTTTATACGTTGCACGCATTGCATTCGTACGATGAACTTCCTGCTTTTTTGCATCTTAATTAACTGAGATTTTCTTCAGACTGTTACGTGGCTTGGCCGAAGAACGATCATAAAATTATCCGAAGGACGGATTCAATGTGCTGTTGCTGACAACTTTGCATTGTTGACAACTTTGTGGACAATATTGACAAGATCGTTCGTTCTATGTGTTGAGCTCAACCAATTAATTGTCAGTCTGCAACAGCAAAATTTGAGGCAATATATGTGCTCTAATTTTATCTGTAGACATTGAAAGCGCAATCGTCTCCCTCGAAATTCATCCTCCTCCTCAGGGGAAAATCACGGTGAGTTTCGTGCGGCAAGTGCACGCTAGTCCGACATTTCATTTAACCATGAAGAGTTAGTCACGAAACTCGATCGAGAGGAACTCTGAATCTCTCTGAAGCTTTACGATGAGCAGTTCGCTTACTTCATTTCAAATGTATAACTTTGACAATCGAAAGTCTCGAGGATCCAATCAAATTAATCCATTTGAGTGAGTACTACGCTGGCAATTTCCATCGAATGCCACAGAAATTGCATCAATTTTCCAAATAAAGTGTTTTTTTACAATGGCCTAATGAACGGATCCATGCAAAAAAAAGAAAACCCCTCTATTCTTTTATTCACTTCGCAATTCTGTTAAATTGAACGATCGACTGGAATGCATTTTTATTGTTGCAATTCCCTTGATTGTCAGATAGATGGATGCTTTTTGAGGATTCGATTAGCTTTTGAATAGCAAAATAAACTTACGTTAAATTATCATTCTTTGCTGCACTCATTTGAAATCCCTATAATAATGCTGATCTCGTCCTAATTCAGCTTTTGTTCTCTGGGCTATTCACTTCAACGATCAATTGCTTGGAATCGATGATCAACGACACTAGCATATTTGGAATTCAATAGCACTGAACACCGGATACGATATCAATTTATCGCTTCATAACAATACTGACAACGCTGCTGATCAATCATATTCCTAATCCGTTCTGTATTAATCGCATAAAGTAGCGCTGATAAAGTTGCCGCCGAATCGCTCGTCGCTGGAGTTCTTGAACTTTTGCAGTTTCCATTCCGTTTGATTGTTTTGCTGGCTGTGAAGCAAAAACACTGAAACAAAACTGGAAAAGAAATGTCGAATGTGATTATTATTGCGAGTTTCGTTGTATTCGTTTCAGTATCTTATCATCAACATCAAGCCAACGCACTTCACTGTCTCGTCATTCGACCAGGTAAGCGTTTTCCTCATTCGATGGTTTTGTTTTTGATGACTTTATGTCATAGCAAATCACAATCGGATTTAGTTTCATCATCCATTTTGAGACTCATCAACGCAATTTGCTTTCAAACAATATAGGCAAAATAATGCCACGCATCGTTTTCAACAGTTCTCTCTGTCTGAAATTTGATATCCGTCACATGAATGACACACAATTTTCACATACTTTAATTCACTTAACGTTGTTTTTGAAATCTCATTTAAATCTCATTTCGAAACTAATTTGAATGTCATCCATCCATCTTTACTTTTTAACGAAAGCAAACAAACTAAAAGCTCACTGCTGCACTCAAGTGATGTTTATGATTCTTGGATACTATGAAGAATTGTGAAATTTGGAGTGCGATTTTTGAAGTGGCCTAATTACGAAATACATTACGAAATCATTAACTTTGAAATAATCGCGCAATTCTTTGAGTTCAATTGAGAATACTGGGGCAAACCTGAGAAGATGGTTAGCTGGAAAATCTCAATCCGCCTATTGCTAATATGAACGTATTGATTGCTCTATAGTGATCAATTTGTATGAATGAGCGCGACTGCGCTATTGAATTGAATATTGAGATATATCTCCATAAAATGGCTTCACCATCTCAGGAAAGTAAAATCACTGGACAAAATATATGTTCTTCTGAATGAAGAGATCCAGTAAGGAGCCGGTGAAAAGTTTTCCAAAAAAAACTGTTTCTGCCAATGTCAAATGTCTTCTGAAGTCGATTATCCAATGCATTTGATTCAGCTTATTTCCTCTTTTATTTTCATTATTCTTTGGTTGCTTCATACAACAACGAATGATCTCTGTCAAATACTACTTGATAATGATCGGAACATTGTTCGATTGCTTTTTCAAGCTATCATATGAGGAAAATTGCAAGAGAATTATATTTGATAGTGCATAGAAGCGAATGCAAAAGTATTTGTTTGAGGAACTTTTGCATGCATGAAACAATGAAGCAGAAACAACTAAGATTAATGAGCGAATGTCTCGGAACTGAATGTCACTAGAGTGGCTTTTTTTCGATACTCATTTACAATTTTCTTCCATTCGGATGGCTCACTGCTCTCTCTGGCTTACTATCGGTTTCGTGTGCCTGCCCTCTAGCAAGTCTGTCGTATGATGGTTTCATCGTATCACATTCAAATACCTAAAGCTTTGCAGACACTCAAAAATTTCATCAATGTAACACAATACATTGGTTTGATTGTTTGGTTTTCTTGGGAATCCTTGTTAAAATTTTCGTTGCAACATGCAAAAAGATAAAATCAAGCACTTATTTGTTCATTGCAAATGCAAAATTGCGCTTTGTCACTCTCGAGTCTTGACTCACATGAAAATATTAACTGTGGAATCATGCTGCAGCATTGAGGCCTCGAAATGCTGATAGTTTGTTTGCTGTCTTATGCCCTCTCAGCCGTGTTTTTTGCACTGACACTATTAGTCCACAGCAACAATGGGTTATTGTGTTGTTTTAATTCAATACAAGATCAATTTTGCGCTTTCATGAAGACAAGATCGCACCGAATTCATTCCCTCAAATTGGCTACCAACGATGGAAAATGCTTGAATTTTCGATTCCACAGAGACACGTGAGAGGAATATGAATGGGATTCAGGGTCGTTGTTTTTTTAAATGTTCCTAATCCAGAAACGAAAATGATCTCTCCAGTTGCCGTTGCTTGATAATGAGTCTCATCATCTCGAATTTTTATCGAAATCGATTGACCTTCAGCGATGGTAATAGCGACGAAGAGCTATTAGATGTATGTGGAAATGACTTTTATAGGCTTAAAAGTATAATGAGTTTATTTGCTCATTATTGTTAATGTTTGATCTATCAATATCTAGTATCATCCATTCAGGCATCCATTTATCCTGTTAGCTGACATGAATATAATGCTAATAGCAATAAAAGCAGTCATAGAAATAGCAGCAATAACGATATGAACAATAATAATGATAATAATGATGACAATAGTTTTATGAGCCCGGCTCATCTTCGTCATTTAGGTGCAGTGTTTGCTGATTTTGTGTGCATTTATTTATGTATTCGTCTATATTATCATCCCTATTGTTTATTCTCTTGTCAGTGGGCATTGATAAAAGCAAACAAGAAGCAGCAACCTTACCTCACAGATCATCAACTCACTTTACCTCACCACGCTCAATAGCTAACCAACCGTATAGCTGCTCTATTGTTTGTGAATCATATTGAAGCTGGCCTATGTTTACAAACAAATACAATAAACGAGCATGTACATTTCATAATATCTATATTCTATCATCAACATTACTTCATCCATACCGATGGTTTGCCATGAACGGTTACGCAATGGAATAATATAGTTTACAGTTCGTACCGTTGATACTATCAGGATAATACAAAACTAAACAAACGTTTCAATGTGCAGTCATCCACAATTCCAAATCTCCTATTCCCTCCTCCATTGTCTTGGTTTGACTAAGCAGTTTCGTTTGAAACTGAATGCTTACTTTTGAATCATCTAGCTCACCTCTGATCACTGGAAAAGTAAACACTGTAATACCTATGAACTGCGTGTATTTGTTCGTTTATTCGCAGATAAGCTGGCATTTGTTCTTGAATAAACCATTGTAATACACCTGGATTACATAACTTCTCATCCTCAACCAATCAAAAACCTCTCATCCGCTATTCAATTGCATTCTCCCATGTAATCGCCGTCTTTAAAATATCCTCAAAAGACATTCACAAGGCCACACGACGACCATAGCGATTAAGTGCCGATTGAAGAAGCAATCGTATTCAACTGAATAAATGAATATGCGGATGGATGGTTCTTGATGTTTCGTTTATTTCGTTTGTTTGCGCAGGTGACAACACAACAACGGTGGTTCGCCTAAAAGCCCGCCGAATAAAAAGCAGTCGAAAAACTTTACTCTCATTCATTCATATTACATCAGAGGTTTTGACATCGCCTTTCGTTATCGGCTAAATCGGCAGTAACCATAAACGAGTAATTATAATAGCATCTGTGCTGTGATTCTTTTCGAAAGCTTAAACAAACGTGGTGGATAATATGCATAGATGATGACATTGTTTGTTGAGGCGTACAAGAGGGGAAAGGAAATGCATCCGTAAAGAATTTTTGCTCACCACTGTTAGATGAGCAAAAATCATCGGGCGATCAGTTGTCAATTAAACAAACAAAAGATCGCAATTAAAGTGATCTCTTGAATGAATACATTGACTCGTTCAGTTGCAAACTCTCACGCCACCACCAGCAAAGCACCGTGTTGAGTTCGATTCTGTTGACTTTTCACAACCGTCGACTGATTGAGTAACTTGGATAGTTTGAGTGGATTTTCAAAAATCAAAAATGACCACAATGTGAAATTCATAGTGATAGTTGATTGTGAGAATGTACACACAACAACGCGGAAGAATAAGCAATGATAGATGAATACGCTACTTAATTGTAGAGCAACGACGCTATTGACAAAGCGATAATGAGGCAGATTGATGTCGTGCTTGTTGCTCTGTTGGGGATTATCCCATTAGGGCAAGGCGATGAGCTCATACATACAAGATTAGCGAAGTTTAACAGATAAAAATAACTTGTTTTGATTTTGATTTGTCATTAGCAGATGTACGTAAGTGTAAGTTTGAAATCAGTACACTGTCATTAAAATGATTCGCAATTATTTGGACAAGTTCACTGGATGTTGTTGATTGGCTTTGCATTGACCGTAATTATCATCGACTCAAAACCTTTAGTGATGAAGTCTTCATTGTTCGTTAAGCTTCTCAATCTCAGTACATCCAGATGACCACTGTTCTAGTGATGAAGCTAATTCACAAATAATGATAAGTCTGTGATAAGTGATACAGATGAACAGTAGCTCCGAATGAAGTTTTTAAAGTCGCTCTAATCGTTTCATAGCAATGATCTATTAAAATCAAATCTACTCAAGCAAATAAATGTTAGTTACTCTGATTGTGGAAACATCGTTGATTTCGAGCGGAATCGTTGTGGGCCGCCGACTAGAGTCTTTGAGTCATCCTATAATGCTTTAGTGAATGAATGATTGAATTGAGGAGTAGTACATTTCCGGCCGTTTAAGCTTATTATCAACTTTATCATCATTCGATCGCCACTTTTTGCTGTTTTATAGAGCTGAAGAGACTGGAACATTAGTTGTAATGTTTACACGTTATGTAACATGAATCGCGCACAGATTATCTCCACAAATAATCGAATTATATTCGTTCTTAGGAGCATTATATTCGTTCTTTAAGCTCATTCTCTTATTATTCGTAGCATTAAGTTGTTGTTTGGGAAACGCTGTTGTTTGCTCACAAATTATTCGAAGACAAACAAGGCAATGCACTCACTTAAAAATTTCGACTAAAAATGATTACTGCACTAATTTTCAGTACTTATTACCGAATACAAAATGAAAATGTTGTGTTTCTAAACGAAAACTCGAAATTCATTTCGGTGATGCAACCGAATTGACTGAATCATGCCTCAAATTTGATGGAATTCTTTAATCAATTCGATTATCTCAGAGAATGGTTTTTTTTTTTGGAAAAGAATCGAACATTTTTAATCACGGAAATTGAATGGTCTTTCTGAGAATGATGGATGCATGGATGAGATCAATTGTATAAAAGCCGTTTGAAGCTATCATAGAAGTATTTTAAAACAAAAGCGAAATTACCATTGAAAATTTTTCATTCCAAATGCGAACAACTCATGCATGTATCTGTTGAATGTCATCTGGATTTATTCGGCTTTTCTCAAACATCTCTATTAAATGCTCAAACGAATAGCAGAAAGCCAAGAGAGTTATCGCTGCGTTGTTAGCACAAGTTGATTATCTTTAGATCCCTAGCGAAGCCACACTTATTCAGGTACACAATAGTCCCCTAAAGGTCTGAATCCATCAAGTGGCAGTCCAAAACAATGATAACTACGATCAATTCGGTACACACAAGCTTATGATGATCGGCGAAAAATGGCCTTGTTGAGGTGCGCATGATTTATGGATACCAATTTCTGAGCGAAAAAATTGAGTGATAAATTTGTTCAGATCAAAATGAATGCGCTGCGCTTTTGACGAATTTATTTTATCACCTCTTTGAAAAAAAACCTTGTTTTCATCTACAAATATGCCCGTCAATGTGCGCATTTTTTGAATTCAGCTTCCAAAATAAGCACTTTCATCGCCACAACCACTAATCTCTCAATAATGTTTCATGCTTTCATGTTATTCAGTGGATATCCAATAAAATGCTGCTTGCTAACAAACCAGCCAAATCGCTCACCACTTCAACAATTTTATGGCATCTTATAATGGCTAACTATGAGATGCAAAACCCATTGTTATTTAAATATGCACTTGTGTGTGTGCGAGCATGTGTTTTTTTTCGTGTTTTTGTCAATATTGAATAATTTATGCATTTCAAGCCTTACCTCATTATCATTGTTCACAAGCACACAAAAACACACACAACAACATGATTCTCTCATGTAATCCACCAAACCACCAGTACATCCATCCATTTGATTTGGTGTACTCTCATTGTTGGTGGCTTCTTTGTTCGTTCGTTTGCGGTGGGCTGATTTCAGCAGCAGCTTGTTTGTTGTTGCTGTGTATTTTGCAAACGATGATAATGAAAAAATAAGAACATTCAAGCAATAATCAATGAATGCAATGAAGAGAGTGCATTGCAAGCAAGCAAGCCAGCCAGCCAGCATTGTTCGGCATGGACACAATATTTTTAAATTTAAGAATTTTAAGAATTCTGATTAATGCTTTCGAAAATCACAATTGTCAACACTGCCAATCAAAAGAGCGAAATTCCGTCCCGTCGAAGCATTTTCGATTTTTTCATGCTTTTCAATTTCCTGGCATATTTTTTTGTGGAGCTCGAATGAAAACAATTTCGTTGTTTTGTTTGGTGATGATGCCTTATCAGAAGAAGACATTTTCGAGAGTAGCGCATTTTAGTGCGGATTTTTTTGTGTGCTCGAATGGAATTAGCAATATAAATTCAGATTGCATGAGCCAGCCACCAGCAGTCCATCAATTTTATGTTTGTTTCTTCGGTGGGATGCATTCTGAGTTTATGTGTTTTATTGGAAACATTCGAAAAGCTCTGTTCAGCTCTATCATTCAAACAAATTGTTTGTGGCAGCAATTTCAGTGAATTGCAAAAACATTTTTTGTGGCAGCATTGAAAAAGTTATTGATTTGGCTGCACTGTTTCTTGTTTTAATATCGGAGGAATTGGCATATCTCGATGGCATTTCATGGCACAATAACATCGTATTTGTTTGTATATTCATGAAAAAAAAAGAGTGTAATGAGTTCAAACGAGCAATATTTGACTGAAATTTTCCCATATTCATGCATTTTGAGATTGTTCATTTAGTCGTCGTTCTCATGCAGTTTTCTTCAGCAAATGGGCACCTCTTGAACGAATGTTCACAAGCATTCTTAGGACATCTTGTCTGCAGTCTGCGCTAATTTTCGATGAGCTGAAGAAAAGTGTTGAGGGGAGTATTATCGTCTAGAACTTGACACGAGTAGATCATTCATGCTCAATGTTAGATCACTGTTAGATCATACACGATAACACGGAATTGACAATGAATTTTGAAGGATTTGAACCGGCATTCCAGGCTATCACGGATTTGTCTTCGCCAAAAAAGCATATTAGCGGTTCTGAGTACAAATCAGTTCATGTTCTAAGTCATGACGCTGTCTTCGATATAGTCGTTTGTGATCAGACAGCGAAAATGATACTTTATTTGCGTGTTTTTTGGTATAACTAAGATTTATTTCCACTTCATGACGATGAGTGCATTGCTATGTTCCGATGTCATGAAACAGTTAATTGTATGAACAGGATGCAAAGGATATTTACTCAAGTAAGAGTCTCAAGTGTTCCACTTCATTTGAATCAATAAGAAGGGGCACTTAAAACAAAACCAGTTTCGTGAACTTGTGTACTTCATTGTAAACTTATTGTTTAATCTAGCAAGATTCATCACTTTTTATGGTGCTTTCACTTTATCAAAGATACTCAATGTAAGATTGGAGTCTGTATTCAGTCTGTTTGGAGCAACAAAATGCGTCTTCTAATTAAAACTAACGAAATCCAGCGAATTTCTTTCTGAAACAACACCTCATTTGTTGTTTTCATGGTGAATTGCACACAATATGATTTGTGCTCATGAAAAATTCAGAATAATTTTTTGATGCATTCACAAACGCAAAACATTGACAGCAGCAGCAATTATCTCGTACAATGCCATCCATCGGTGTCGCATTCAACACAAAGGTGCTGAAAATAAAACAGCCATATAATAGGCATTATCCGACCATACGTAAACAAATAAATACGTTTGCATAATACGATGATGCTGCTGTCATTTTCATGATCCACATCCATCATCTATCTCCTTTATCTGTTCAGGCAGCGTTTGAGCAGTTCTCTGAATACTGAGCGCTTCAAATGGACACGTGAACTTTTTGATAAGAAAAATAAGAGAGAGCAATAGAGTGAGTAATTGTGACGAATATGAATGACAAGTTATCGTTATTGCCACGCCTGGCCATTTGGGATTTACGCAATATCCCTCGCCTATTATCCTTAGATCCTGAAAAGGAAAGGAAACGTTGAAGATGCATGTGATCGAAAAAGTGCGATCGAAATTACTGCTTGCACATAAGCTTGATAATCCAGAAATTGTATTCATCGTTCATCTCCTAAAGCAATTTCATTATTTCAAAGTTAGTTGGCCTGTCACTATCAGCAGTCCTATTTGAGGCAAATGAATGAGCAAAGTTTTCATTGGATTGCTCTCATTCAGAAAGAGTGCATACACACACACATAAACACACTTCATATAAAATGAATCTAATAATCACTTAAACTTAAACGACCACTGATTCAATAATCACATTTCAGGCTATGGTCTCACCAGTGAGAAATGTCCTCGACATTCGATTGCGTGTCGAGTACGTATTGAGAAGAATTCGATCGTTTGGTATCAAAACAAATTGTATGATCGAAATATGTTCGCTTGTGTAATGCCACATGAATATCAACCAGAACGTATGCTACTAATCCAACTAACTCGATTCATTTCCTTTCCATTACTCAATTCCAATTCATTCATCACTCGTTTCTCTTCAACAGTACCTTAAAGTCTCCCAATTAATCTAAACTTTGAAGTTTAATCGGTTCATTGTTGCGATCATACGTAGGTCATTTCATGAAAGCAACTTCCAGTTCTAGTATCTGCGTCAAATCAGTTAATGCGGTCGAATCAGTTGATATCTGTTGTTTCCTTTAACTTAGAAGCCATCATAGAGCTGCACTTAAAATGATTTGGCGTCAATAAGATGCATACTTTAGATAGCAAAACAGCAATCACAAGACAACTCAACTCTGAATTACTACTGTCGAACACATAAAAAGTTGCTTTTCTTAACATTTTTTGCAGTCATACCTAAATGATATTTGCCTATGCGATGGCATCGAAAAACTATTGTAAAAACTGCTGCATGAGCATCATAGTGAACTACCATCATTCATTTAGAATGATGGTATTCAACGATAAATGATTTTTGTGAACGATATTCGCATATTTACCACGTCATTGATGAAAGCAGCCAAGAAAAGGGAATGAAAGTTACAATATTCTATGAATTCAGCGCAAATCAGCAATCGGGAATGAATGGAACGCATTGTGTCACATAAATTATTTCAACATTGCGCAAATTTTTGCCATTTTTATCATCGTTTCTCATTTCTGAAGCATTAAACTGAAAAAAAGATAACTTAATTATGAAAACGAATGATATTGAAAGAGCAAAAAGTTTCAGTTCGTTTTAAGAAAATGAATTTCTTATCCCACGATATCAACATTTGATACATTCACCATATTCAAATGAAACACAATTGGATTAAGAGCGTCGCACTTCATTAGAATAAGCTCATATATCGAACTCATAATATTAGTTGTCAAAATCAATTTATGCTCTTCTGCACAAATTTGATTTGTTTGGCTTGTTGCAACAACAACAACACATCATGTCATGTCACATTATCCTTTCATGTGCCATTAGGCCATTAGTCACTCATCAGCTCTTGCAAGATATCCATCCGTTTCGAAGCTCAAATTCTCCACTGCTCAAATCGTATATCCGTAAGATAATCCATCGGTTTTGTGGGCTAATAATCCGTTTTGTGGGTTCTCGTGTGCTCAACTGGAAACACGTTGTCACGACACACCAACAACTATCATGATGAATTGATCATCACTTGTTGAATCAAGATCAAATGCTTTCTTTTTCAAATAGTAATATATTTTTATTGACAGCAGTATTACCAGCGCAATTAGAGATGGTCCTTTACGAAGCTGAACGTTTCGGCGTTATGCCATCTTCAGGAACATGTTGTTGAATCACTGACGGTCGTCGTAAGCATTCATCGTTGGACAGATCCAGGGTCAGGGATTATGGGGCGGTAGGTGGGGTTATCAATGGGATGATTTGAGAGATAAATGATATTTTGCTTTCTTTTTCAGGGAAGTCCGGTTGTAAACGACAACGTTCAGGATCCGTGAGGTGTTGGTGCTATGGACAGAGCAACTGTAATAATCCAGAGAATAGCCGCAAACTCTACAAAGCATTCGCGAAAGGTGATCCAGACGAGTTGGAACGAGTCATCGAAGAGATTGAAACATCCGGTTAGTAAGAGAGCAGCAGTTCAGATGAATTCCCCATGTTTAGTTCTCCCTGAAACAACCACGATTCATCCTTTCAAATATTTCTGTGTGCCCGCATTTTTTCACCTGATTAGAGCGTTCGTTGTTTTTGCATTTCAGAAAGCCTATCTATTATGAATGCTTTCAGATGTCTCTGACTACAACTATAATGAGCCATTACTCAAAATAAACGAACCAATTGATATGGACGACGATTCAAGTGAGGTGGTGGCTGAATCAAAGGAACGCTCACATTCCCGGACTCACGATCGTCATCGTTCCTCAGCTGAAGTTAAGAAGTCAGCTGGGAATGAAGAGCGACCGTCAGACCATCAAGTAAAGATTTCCCCAACTAAACTCTTTGAACATCCCAAAAAGGTTGAGGAACACCACCACCACAGAGATTCGAAAGAAGTGCACAACTCTGATCACCACGATACAGTCAAATCGATCACGCCAGTCACTCATCGACCCACAGAAACCGAGCAGAAGCCGGAGCCGAGAGCGCGACTAGGTTTCATGTATGAAAGACCAGATGACGCTGACTCTGACGCACTCTCAGAAGATCAAGCAGACAGTTCAGAGTCGTTGTACACTGAATCAGTGGCTGTGATCAGGACACTGCCCACAGATAAAACTTCAAAAGCTTCGAAAAAAACCAAATCAACCAGAACGCAACATACCGAACAAGAGGAAGCAGTGGAAAAAGAAGAAGAACGTAAACCATTTGAAGCAGTAGAACTGCCATCAGAACGACAGAAAGACTATTTGGAGAATGATCATCGAATGAGGAGTTCAGCAGCAAATTCACTCTTAGGAACGAATATTTTTGCGTCGTTTTTAGTTATTTCATTATGTTGGTTTTTTGCTTGAGTTGATTTCTGATGAACATCTCTATGAATCTTTGTCATTTCCATGCCCAAACCGTGAGAAATCCGATCGTTCTCAATGAATCGAATGCAGTGTTGATTAATTTTTTGAAAATTTTCGTTTAAACTGCTATATTTTTTCTTTCAGTACTGATGATTCGTTTACAATTGTCGTGTATTTCAACAAATTTATTCACTTTTGCACATATATTTTATTAATATATTCGTTCAACTGAGTAATCGTTTAATATTGTTTAACGATAAGTATAATTTTTCATTGCTTTTTTTGTAAACATTGAATATGCCCAGTGATCTGTTATCCATTTCTCCTAGTTATCTCGGCTAGTACTATCTTAAGCTGCTGATGCAATCGACTGCACGGTAATCGGTGAACATTTTCGAAAAGTCACCAAGAGATCAGCAATTCCTGATGCAGTCGACTAAGACGTACTATAAACGTGATTATTGCCAAGAACTTGTTGATTTTAGACTTGAATTGAGTGAATTCAAGTGAATCAGCAATCACCTATTAATATTAATATTAGCCATTCAAATGGTTGTTGTTTTTTGAAAGTGTTGCATTGTACAACGACATATTGATGATTTTGATCTATTTTATAACTTGATAGTATTATAAGTTTTTTGTTGAAATTGCTTTACAGCTAATGGCATCTCTAAAAATTTCCTTCAAACCTTCACATAATTCCGTCCATGCGCTATCCACTTATTCATGAGTGCTTTGCTTGATGAAGAGAAGAGAGTCATGAACGAATTATAAGTTTATCAATGAAAATTCCACGACACGAACACAAAGCAAACATTGAATGAATGAAAAGTAACGGTAAAACATGAAAAATATGATGAATAATAATCAAATCATAAAACTCTAAAGGATTTCGAAATGACTGTGAATAATATTTTGCTCTCTTAATTGAGATTTTGCTCACAATCAAAATTTGCCAAATTGTTCAACGAATTTGGGAAGATGCCTTTTCGCATTCACCATTCTCATCGACTGTATTAATTGTTACATTTTCATTTGATTCTTCCCAAATGTTACGACGACGTTCTCGTTGTTGTTTCATGCATCATTTCTTTCTGATTGATTTTTATTCGTTGATATAACAAAATGAATAAAATATATTTCGCCATTGCACTCAATTCTGCACTCATTTACATTATGTCCATATAAACTCATGACTTAGTAACTGATGGTTAGACTGAAATGTGAGTGATTAGGCATTTCGGCAGGTTCATTCGAGTATGCTCGAGGAATTTGGTTGAAGGAGAATGAGAATTTAAAATGATGAAGAATACAATGGATAACACGTAAAGATCTGAGTTTCATAAGGCGACATGAAATTTTGCGTGGAACATGACAACAGCACATATCAAGGAAACAATATTCTTCGAGTATTTTGGGTGGGTCGACTGATGGCATTTGATTCGTCTGATCTGTGATCCACTCACTTTTAGACTGTCCTCAGCTCTCCGTTGGCGATCATCTCTCGCAGTCGATACTTTTGAATTTTGGTGTTGATCCTCGGGAAGTCGTCGACAAACGCAAACTTTTCCGGAATTGGTAACTGAAATATACCATATGACTACGAGAAACACCAAGCTAGTACCATCCCCACCCTTATGGCCAACACAAAATGATAAAAATGCACTGGAACGAAACTGTCATAGAACCAAAGAAATTATTTGCCAACGGTACAAAAAAGTACCGAGTGGATAATCTCGAAAGTGCTTTCGTAAAATGGAATGATCTGTGACGGTGGTCCCCACGTTCGGGTGCTCCACTACCTCTTTTGATGATCTGGTAGGTCGCCCTTATCCCCAACATCCTCCAAATCACCCAAAACGGGTAATTTCACTTTCTATGAGAACCACTGTCCTAGACCGTTATGTTGCTCATTGTTGCAATCGCTTATGATTGCATGAAAAGCTATTGTCTGTGACACGTTCACTTCAAAGCGATTTAGATGAATTCTCATTCTTTTCAGACGTGTTGTATTCGCTCTCATAGCTATTACATGTGAATAGAGTTCTATTGATGAGTTTTTCTCATTCATTTCGTCTCATTTCACTTTACAGTTCAAATCAATTTCTTATTCTGTAGCATATACTATTTACTGGATACGTTGACGAGTGTTGACAACCGAAATCAACAACACAGCAATCGAATATTATTGCTCAGCAACGTTCGACAGTTAAATGATCAATTATAGAGTGTATTTGATAGAATGAGAATTTGACTTTAACTGTTGAGTGGAATGAATGAGAAATTAGAAAAAGAGAACACTTTTGGTGATAAAAGCTATGAGAGCGATTGTAACAGCAATAAAAAGAATGAGAACCCTGTTGAAACGAATGAAAACCCTGTTAGGCCTGGACATGAGTTAATGATACGCAGAAAATAAGCGAATGAAGAGTTTACTCAACTTAAAAAACACCTTCACAACGGAGTTCGATCAAAACATAACAGCTGAACGATACACTAATTTCCCGACCCCCTCCATCATTCCTTGTCACCTCCAAATTACCCAAAATGGGTAATTTCACCCCATGAGAGCCAATGGTCTATGAGGTTAGATAAAGTACTCAGCAAATAACGACGAACAATCATCATCATCAGCGAATTGTCCGTTTGCACAGGAGTGAGATGAACGGCTATGAACAGGTCTCTGCAGGTATCAAGAGAGGTCCTTTTAAGCCAAAACTTCAGACAGCTGTTTCTTGTTGCTCGTTTACGACTGATAAAACTGTTCGTTTCGACAATAATTACTTTCGGTTTATGGCGACGATATGCAGCAGATGTGTTGAATATCCAACGGTAATCAGTGCAAAGATTGTGATTACTTTCTAAAGTCTAATGGAGTATTCGCTGCTGTACAGGTGGCATTCTTTTAATGAGAAACGAGGGTAATTAAGTGGAAATCTGCATGTTACAGTTCGCGGTGAATGAAGAGTGCATGATTTATGCAATAGTATTTTATTGTCGTGCTGAACGCGCAATTATTCGTTCGCCTCATTTAACAAGTTCACGCTTTCAGAGGATTTAGTAGTGTCCGTAGGGAATGAATCTATTATAGCGGTGTAGAAAATGAGGCAAAAGAATGCCGAGGCAGTCTCCGAGGGACAGCACGAATGAAAATTTGTAAAAGGGTAGTAGATGAGAAGAGTGGAAGATGTCAGCAAGGAGGGCAACTGTCACATGCTTAGTGTCAGATGAATGAGTACTCTCACGCTTTGAACTCTTTGACCAGTTGGGGATATCTTTCCCTGGACAGAATCGAACAACGTATAGCATTGAGGGGTTCCTCATAAATGTTGACTCCTTGTAAGATCTCTAATGTAATGTAAGCACAAAATAATGTAAGTAATAAGATTAATCATGAAACTGCATGAAAATCAAACGTTCAACGACAAGGTGTCAGCAATGATTTGGTTCTATTCGATGTCTCCTGATCTCCTGATCACTTTTGTGTTTCCGCTGATATCTGATTTGATTGAATTACGCGAACATAACTCACTACCGGATTTCCAGCTAGACTACGGTGCTAACAGCAACTAACATTTTCATAGTGCAATCGAATCAAAGATATGAGCGATTGACTGACTTATATTAATCAGTCATGAAGTCTGTCGCTTCAACTGAACCAATTTATTATGTTAAGTGAATTTTCAACTCGTTTAGCACTTTGCTTCCACTGAATGTGGGCATTTTCGAGCCTCAAAACCTCAAAGCCTCGAAATTTTGCAAATTCAATCACCGCAATCGATCGCGACATCTTTCGACCTCTAACAGGGATACGATGCTATCACTTAAGAACTTATCTTTCCAAAAGCGGCCTGAGAACCTCACATTCTGTTCCAAAGATCAACTTATTGACGGAATCGATCAACTCGTTATGAAACATTTTATTGTTTTCCAATGCTAATCACAGAAAAGTTGCGATTGCTTTCGAAAAAGAATGATTATGGATGGTATAGCGGTTTTGATTCGCATTGGATGGTTTCGATGAATCAATTGCTGTGGTGTTGTTTCACTTGTTAATGTGTTCATAATGTTTGAGTTTAAAGCTTTCGAAATTCCCAAAATGGTCAATCGAATGATACGAAACTGAATTGAATAAGACGATAGATAACATCAGTGAGTGTTTAATAGCGGCACTGCGAAAGAATACATTAAGTATTACAAAGGAAGGAAGTGCTAAAAGAGGATGTGCGTTGAACTCTAACGTTCAAAACATCATGATTCAACAAGGGAAATATGTGATCTTTTAGTATGAGTCAGCTCATTGACCGTTATTATCATATATGTGCTTGTCCTTCGAATAGATAGATTTGTGGACATCATCCTTACCAAGCAATTGGCAAAGAACGAAGAAACTTAAGAATATGCTGAATTCGTTGTCAATCGACTGATACGAGAAGATTGTCTTTTGCCTTTGCAAAATCGACCCGAAGAGTTTAAAGTTTCAAATATAATCCAACATGAATATCAATCGTAAGCTAACCTGATTATTTTTGCACAGTGATTGAATATCCGACTTCACAATGCCTTGGTCGCAAGACGCACTTTTCAGCACGAGTACCGCTGTCAACGAATCGTTTTTACTCGCACTAATAATCTGAAATCGTACTGAGTCTTCTGGCTGCATGCGCTAAC
Organism: Anisakis pegreffii; assembly: GCA_035041965.1. Lineage (NCBI taxonomy): Eukaryota > Metazoa > Nematoda > Chromadorea > Rhabditida > Anisakidae > Anisakis > Anisakis pegreffii. The sequence continues at coordinate 132,726 of JAPYMA010002197.1, forward strand.
AGCTTGAGGAAATCACACAAAATAAACGATACGAACTTACGAATACAAATCCTATAAGCACGAACAGATAAGGATCATATGCCAAATATAAAGTTTCCAAAGTCGTCAAATCAAAATCAGAGTTTAAATGTGAAACAACATGGATATGTAGCAATAGCAAACGTGTTCGAATCCACCAACCTGAGCACCCTTAACCTGATCGTATGCACAAATTGTTTTCTCCATTGTCCAGTGTTCGATAATTTTTCCGTTCTTATCAACAATCAAATCCTCTTTGCTGGTGATCAACTCAACGCTGCCGTTTGCATCAATCGAGACAATATCACTGCAACAGTCAGTATTCTTTTCTCGGACACGGTTATGGCATAACCATAAGAATCCAAAGCAAATTGATCATGCAACTATGAAAATTTAACAATTTCTCATTCAGATTTCTATATTCGTTTGAAAGTTCGTTGATGAAACCGCCTAGAAGTTCAAAGGCATCATCGGCTCACCCAGTGTCGATCCAATCCAATTGTCCGTCAAATTTTGGTCCATAACCCAGAAATTTCGTTCCGTCAACCGGCTTGATTCTCAGTTCACCAATTTTTGCGTTGTTTGCAGTCGGCATAACGGCACCAATATCGCAGACGTCAATCTACGGAAAGGATTCGTATGATTTGGAAACATTGAAATTCGTTTTCACCACGAAGTGGCCCAGTGTCGGAAATTTTTGCATCGTCTTTACTGGCTGTTCTTTGATCACGAATCTAATAGCATTGATCAAAGATATTCAAAGTTAGTTAACAGATAGTTGAGTGCGATGAAAGTGAGCTTGAGATGATCTCAAGATGATTTTTTTAAGGCGATTTCGCATTTTTCTGTGTTCGAAACTATGCAGTCATAATAGATTAAATTCATTAAAGAATTTTGCAGGATCATAAAGAATCTAGCGGACTGTCAGATAAATGTAATGAGTTGAAAGTTTTATTTCAGTGCCTCCATTGGTTCGCGATGTACTCTTTGAATCAGTGACTTTGAACTTAAAGGATTTCTTTTCAGTATTATGTTGTCATGATTATGAGATCGTGCAACATCATTGTGGTGGTGTATGAATCACATAAAAATTGTAACTAATTTGATTGTGCAAATGAAATTCCAGCAGACAATTTACTACAATCAAACATAGCATAATACGGCAACTGCGTATAAGCAAGCAAATAAGCGAGTAATTTAAGTAGTAATGATCGGTAGTTTGGAAGTGATTTAATCTTAGAGAATATACCATTGCATGGATGAAATGTCTTCCCATAATATATCCTCAATTTGCTCGAATAAAATAACGAGTAAGTTGTGCTGCATGTGTTTGTGGTTGGTTGCTTGATGCATTGCTAATGAAATAAATGTAATTAAGCGAGAACCATTGGCGTTTCATCGTAATCGTTATAAATCAATGAATAACATTCTTTGCTCTTTCTTTCTAGCTGAAAGATCGTTTACTGAAAGCCTAACCAAGCCATATCACATCCGTGCGGTGCTACAATGGCCATATTTCATTCGTGATACAAATTGTTTTATTGACGCCTTTGAATTGTTTCACAGGGACTATTTAGAGTGATTTTATCGCAGCTATCAGCCAGAGCCAGTTTCTTTGAATTGCGATGCCCTCTTACAAACACCACACAGAGAATCACTGGAGACATCCAAATGGTATCCAAGAGTCCAGATTCGAAAACCATAATGTCTTAGCGCTTATTTCACTCGTCACCAAATCTTAAGGGATCAAGAGGTCAGCTTAAGGCTTCACTGCTAGCATATTTCTATCTTACTAATTCGATTCTGTCTTCGAATGACCATTTCTTTCGCTATTCACTGGGCTGAAATTACCAACTTCTGCCAGAACAGTAAAAAACTAGGGTTGATCTGATCAGCAATAAAAAAACTGCCGCTGTGCAGTTTTGAATCTATCTGAATTTAGCGTCTTTGATCTTCGGACAATAAATTTGGCTATGCAATAAATTGGGATTGTCTCATGCAAATTGCTCATATAAATCTCATCAAATACGGCATCGCTACAATAATTATAAGCACATGCGTTGACGATTATTGCTTTCATTTGCCCACAAATAGCGTACACTTCATGTAATTTATCAACTGCATAAATTTATGCGCACCACGCATCTCTAGTGAATGTTATTATTATTACGATTATTGTTATAGATGTTGTTGGATCGTTTTACGATGCTATCATCTCAGCTGAGGGCCAATATAATCAGATACGATCAAAATTTTATGGGTGACAATATGAGCGCACTGCAACAACTTCGTGTCGTTAATACTAATTAAACATTGTGTTTGAGGGTATTTTGCAAATTTTATTGCTAACAACTTGAGATTGAAACATTTGAAAGGGTGCACGCAAACATAAATTTCATTCAGCTTTCGGTAATTTTATGAGTGCTTCAAAACTTTAGATAGCTAATTCGTATTCGCTGAATTCAGCGCAGATTAACATTGATAAGGATTTGTTAGTTAGTCATCAGTTCGAATCAGTTTTAACTCTTTGAAAATATTTTATGCCCCATATTCCTCTAAATTATCAATCAAATTGTACAGAATTAACATCATAAATGCAGTAACATGGCTGAAACAGATCGCTTGTTTCAGCTGTCATGATATCTTCCTACCAGTACAAGTCGTTCTTGTTCAATAGTTCATGTGAATGATTCATTGGGAATATCGAATAATATTGAGTTATGCTCATTAATAACCTCATTAATACGGAACCATCATTCGTCTCAACTAGAGAGTGTTGACGGAAATTTTTGGATAAACGAAACGATGCATATGGAATGATGAGGAGGATATCCTGTCTCTGTATGAACAAGATCGTATGACATCTAGAGAACGGGCTTAAGTCACCGTTCAAGAGAGCAATTCTTACTCTTCACTGTATGAACTAACGTCAACAACGATAAAGATGTCACTCATTGTGGACATTCACCATAATCGCAGCTAAATAAGTATCATGATATGAGTGCCACTGACCACTGGTCATTAGTTGTGGTCATTTGCCTTTTTATCATAATTTGAAATGCATGTGGATGAGCATGTGCATATGTATCTATCTGAATGAATGAATGAATAATGACAGCATCAATTTGTAAACATTCATGAAATCTATCGGAGTGCGGAGTGCTTTAGCGACCGACCATCCATCCCAAAGGGACTGAACACGTTTGATGTTGCAATAAACCGAACTGATTAATCAACCGCAACCATAAATCTATCACAAATCAACACAATTACTTTGTATGTTCACACCAAATTCCTCAAAGAATTTATCGCGTATCTAGGACAACAACAAACGCGATTCAGCGCTTTCGCTGCAAACAATTCTGTCAAATATGCTAATTCTGTCGTGAAGCAGCTTCAACATTGCATTGAAGTACTCAGTGATGAATGATATTAATTTGCAGTTATTCCAGTGTATTTCTGGAGTGTAATTTCAAGAATTCAGCGTAATTCTCTTAAGTTAGCTTTTTTTTTCTTGAATTAGTCCCTTCTGACTACTTTAAATGCAGTGTGTAGATAGTTTTACAATTAGAGCCCGTAGATTACAATTCAAAATCGCTATGCTAACATGTCTCTCTGTCGCTATTTCAAATATTACATGAGGAATTTTAGATTAGAACTATTTTCGAACACGAGAATATGAACCATAAAAACAGACCCATATGAAAATTTCCAGTTCGAATTCCGGTTACTTTGACTAAACGAGGACAGTTTCCTAGAGTTTAGGTAACTAACTGACGTAAAAATAAAGTTTTTGTCAGTTATTGGTCTTGACCTAAACGACTAAAACAATTAAGGTTGAATATCAAATTCAAACCATACCGTGAAACCAGACAAGGGTTTACCGACGCTTTTGAGCATATTTGCTGGATCGTTTGTCATTATCGGTATTGTAGCCACTTCGGTGAGCATATATCCATTCTGAAATGAATCTCTAATCAATTTTTGATTCATTCCATTTCTGTTCAATGAAAAATGAATAATGAGCAGCATAACTGGAGAAAAGTTTCGATTTTATGTTGGCAAAAGGATGTTTTATGACAATATGAAAATGTTGTGTAATCCTTATCGTTTCGTTCGCAGAGTTTAAAGATATTTCGAAAAAGTTTCCGTCCTTCAGGCGCTCCAATAGTTCTGTATAAGAGTTTTCAATAGGATTTGCTATCAAACTGCAGAGAATAACCTAGTAAAGTGCTTCATTAAGTGCTTACAAAAGTCTGCTCCACATTGACAAGTTGCTTTCCGATGCTATTGAGTAGCTCGCCTGGTACTCTCTCACCGACCAGAATCACCGTCTTGATCGACGGTAGTTCAACGCGTTGAGAGAGCGCAATCTTCAGCACAAGCCGTAAAGCTACTGCATTCGTCAATAACTGGGTACACCTAAAAGCTGATGGTATGAGCAACTGATAGCATCGACCCGTCTTCAAATTAGCAGAAAATAACATTTTGGAAGAATTTCTAAGGTATTGCAACAAAGCAGTGGGAAAATCGTTTGAAATGGCTGAAGAGCATAAGCGATTCGAAACTGGACATAATACTCATTTGAACCATTGTTCAGAGGGATTAAAGAATCAGTCTCGAAGTTGTTTTCGTTTACATACGAAGAGCAGCTAAAATGTTCAGTGAATCTGCTCAAGATATCGCTATTCTGCGCGTTTGCATGAATCCTTTGTATTTTCTGATGCAAATATCCGAAACCGAAGATCACTGATATAAACTCACTGATATTTCTTGATGGAGTCGAAGAGGAATTTGGGCAGTGGTGAAGGCGATGGAAATATCACTCGAGTTCCAGTAACGAATGGTGCCAAGGCGACTAAGGCGAATATGGGCATCTTGAAGAGCGGTAAGGCACAACACAGAGCAGTCTGAAATTAACCACCTTATTATAGCCAGAGTTTGAGTAGGATAAAAGTTGTTTTCTAGATCACTATATCTGAAAGTTGATCAAGTTAGATCAATGGATCTTTGATACGAAAAGGTACAGATTTTGATGGATCAACATCATGCTGAATCCAAAATTTCAATGGAATTTACTGACTGTGAGCTAAATGATCCATCAATGCGTAGAGTTTGCAATTACCATCAAATGAGTCAAAAATTAATTGATTTCGAGTTTACAGTAAAATTTGTTAAGTCAAATTCAAAAATTTTTTCAGAGTTTACATCTGAAACAGCAACAACACCTACAGAGTCATTCAGGCCAACTGCTTGAGCCGCGACACGACATCCATTGACAAGCTGATAATGTGATAGACCAACAAGCTTTGGTCGCGCAGAAACACCCTGTAAAATAATCAACTGCAAATTCCTGATGGAAGAAGATCGATGCTTCCGTTTAGTCCCTTTCTGAACCGAAATGGGTTACTGACCCAAAAATCTGTTCTTGCACTCGAAATGAGCAACGTTCAACTTCTTGTTAACTGTATGAAATCAATTGTTCTTGATCTCCGTCACAGGTGAACCCTCGGAGAATTGTTGGTTGTTGAACGAATTAATGAGATGAGAGTTAATGAGAAAGATAAAAATGGTACAGTTCAAGTAAGAACAGCGAAACGTTACGGTTGTATATTGCAATGCAACCAGTTTGTGTGGATCCCAGCCATCGAAATTCGGTAGCTTTTCAATGCGTTCCCGACTGCTGCGACCATACACTTCAGACAGTGTGAATGTACCGCTGAAAAATTTATTATTACTTGTTGACGATAAATTATCACTTTCAGGATGTTCATTGCAATGATAATATCAGTGATACTAATAACATGAAGCTAATCGATGCATCAAGACCATACAAACTCAGGATAATGTATGAAATGAGATTGAAATGAACAGAAGGGTAAAAATTTTCACTTACTTTTACATCAACGCTCAACAGACTCATTTGGACATTAGTGTTTATCGATGAATTAGGTCGAAAACATCACAAAACTTTTATGCCTTATTTGATTGTCTTCTTGTGGCAATCGAATGGATGTCTTAAAATCCCAGCAAGAAGCTCTTACTTACGCATGTTTATGATCCTCTTCAGCCGTGATAACGTGTGTCAGCTTCGGTAGCGCTTTACTGCTCACGTGTCCTTTCGCTGAATGTTTCAATTCAGTGGCGATTTCGTTCAGCAAAGCGTTGAGGAATTCCGCTTCCTTGTTTGCTGGAAAGCATATGATCGCACGAAATTCTCCCTGCAATGGTTTCACCAACTTGTACCAACATAATATCAAGACAGTCTGAACTGAGCCTAAGGTGAAATATCGATAGACACTCAATATATTCGATCAGATTTAGATCAAGCTCGTCAGCTAATCGCTCCCTTATGATAGGCGCTAAGATGTTCGGTCAGGTCAGTTTGGCCATAATACAGTATGTTTTTGACTGTTATTAATAAGGACAGATCAACTGTGATTTCATTCGTGGATTATCTGATCAATCAATATTCCAAGATCTCTTCATATTGGTGACGGAAGCAATAAACTGCCTTCGGGACGGATGTTCCAATGGCACTTATTACAATAACGTCGAAAGTTTGTTTACAAAATGGGAGACTTGAAATGCTGCAAGCTTCAGAAACCTTGTTCAATGCGTAGAGCAGTTGTTGTGGATTTGAGAAGTTTGGATTCATCAGTGAAAATACGAGTCCACTTCGGGCACAAGCCAATGCGGACACCAAAAAATGTGCATTATTTGAACCACAGATGAGCACACGATCTTCAGCCTCAAGTCCTGTGGACAACAGACCAGCAGCCAGCATCTCAACCTGTGAATATAATGATCATATCATCAGTGCGATGATTTTATCCAATCCTATGTGAAAACTGAATTTTTGCTACTTTTCAATTGAGGATCTCCTCTCGAAACCACTCGATGAGTATCAATGAATGCTGAAAAACGAAACAGCGGAATACAAATTAATATCTAATGAGATCAAAACACCAGAGTCATCTATTTTTCGTATGGAATTGACTATGATCCACTGTTAATAAGCTTTTAATGAGCCATTAAAAACTTAGCACAAACAAAACAGCAAATAATAATTTTTTAAAACCTCATTATTCAATTTCGAGAACGTATAGGAGACTTTTTCAGAATCGAAAATCACAGCGACACGATCCAATTTTGCGCTCTTCTGCATAAGTGCTGGAATCGTAGTTGATATCGGTTCAGTCATCGTCAAATTTTGGCTGTAGTCGATATGGCTGTTTTTACCTGAACTGCTATTAGAGAGATAACTTTATCAATAAATTTTACAAAGCTTGTAGGCAAGTAAATTTACCGACTGAAGCAAATGCTGTAATCAATCAGTCTGAAATGAATTCTCCTCAAGCAAGACTGAATAATACGAGCGATCAAGTGATTCATCTAAGATCTGCGATTCATCCAATTCGAAGTAATAATGACTCAATTCGAATAGATCCACCAAATTTTCATATTCATAAAACAGGGACAAAACGATGGGAAACTTCTTCAAACTACTCAAAAGTATCAATGAAACAATCGCACTTTTACTTCAGAACATAAACCGAGCAACAACTTTTCCTCAACAAGCTACAAATACTATCAAAACACTTCGATATGTCATAATCAATATATTCACAGTAACACCTGCTAGGCACTAAATGAAAAAACGAATAAGATTTATTCTCAGTGAACATATTTCATATTGTAAATAGTAGTACTTCATAAGGGTACAATCAATCCTATCGTCAGTCAGTCAGGAGTGGCGAGGAGTGCAAAAAACCAGGTTGTCTATCCGATTAAGATCGCGTTTGTGGCTGCCTGATCGAGGAAGATGAGGATGGTTAGAGTTGTTGGCTCAATCGATGTTGGGATAGACTATCGAGTTTTTGAACGAATGCCTTAGACAATGTGCAGCCAATGCTACATTGCAATTCGGCATTTGGTAAAGCATTTGTGGGCTTTTGCACAGATTTACAATTGGAACTCTGTGAGAGCACTGGTTAAAGAGATAAACGAACAGAGCATTACACAGTCCAGCTGCAGTTGAGCACTTCAGGTCATTGCTACCAACAACCATAAACTTTAGTGCAATACTCTATTAACGTTCATAACCATTTGAGTGTTGAATGTTGCAGTTTGGCAAATGCTAACTGAAATTTTTCGCTAATTGAAAGCAGATATTCATAAGAAATGATAACGACCGATCTCCTTCAGTTTCAGATCTCTACCGAAAACAAACATCTGCAGGCAATGACTGCGGACAAATTTATTGAAAATTTTGATCTGAAAATATTTATTGGAGAATCAAATATAAGAGAAAATTTTCCTTGACTGTAAGTTCCATATCAGACATTTACTGATAGCGTTTGTAAGTGGCCAAGAAAACTTGGAAAGGATTGCAGATTACAATTAAGTTCAGTGAAGACTCGAAGGGGTCTGGAAAAATTTTGCAAGAAACTTTTTAAAGTGTAACATCGGCTATCGTTCGGCACTAGATCTTGCACTATCGCATTGAGCTGCCACAATAATCTCGGCACGATTGATGATTTCGGAGGGAGGAGAAGAATATCTGAGAAATAATATCATAAACTTATCAATCACAAGAAGGGATCATCGCTTAAGAAATGATATTTTAATTTCTGAGTGAATTTAAGCGTCGTCGATTACATATTTCATATTGATGGAAAATACATTTCAAGTAGCTGATCTCTACTGATCATTGGTGATGAACTCCTTTGCTGACCAACTAGAATCTCGTCCAACATTGCAATTAGTCCTTTCGCAAACCTGAGTACGTATCTAGTCTGAAGAGCGACATGACAGATTGTTCACCGTTATAAACAGCCCATACATCCAATCACACGCGTTTCAGAAATTTAACAGTTTGAATATCGTAAAGCTTAGTGTGAGGTGATATCACATGGAATTTGGGCTTAATATTCATTGAAAGGCTGAAAAATGCGTTGAAATGTGAAAATTTAGGCAGTTCAGTTGCACTTTTCTGCAATCAACTTTTCCTGTGGATCATTTCCAGCATTTTTCGTAGAGTTCACGGTCTTCCAGGGGTGAGTAGCGCGAAAATGTTCATGAAAACGTTTAGATGAGCTGGAGCTCTGAATAGCGCGCTTCAACGCATTCTTATCGTCGTTAAATTGTCAAAATTGATTCGTGATCAGTAAGGCGATCAAATGACTTATAATGACAGATAATGCTGAAACGGTTCGATTCGAGAAAACAATCGAATTTCTTTCAGTTGAAATCCTTCAGTTAACGAATTGAAACACATGCGATTATGTTAATCGGTTTGGCTTATCGTTAGGCTAATTCAAACTCATTTCGAAATAAAACTATTAATATGAAAGGCGATCGAGCACGTTGAATTATTAATGATAATCGCCTCACGACACACTCGAATCGTATTCGTTCCCCATTGCAAAAATTTGTTTATAACTGAAAGTATAAAATGAGAACTATCTCAAAACGATGAGAACTGATCACTTTTTCACATGGGAAAAGTTTATGTGCGGTTATTAATCTTGAACTTCTATTAGATGATATTTATACCGGATGAAATGTGGCTGTGCAAAGTGCTTGCAGTAGTTTTCATTTGCTTTACATGTGGCAACGGTATTCGCCACTCACTTTGAAAAATAGATTCAGTTTCAAATGTTGACAGAAAATTGCTAGGATATCGCAGACTGAAGCATGGCTAGACAAAATATGAATCATTTCGGCAAATCCACACTTGAATCCAATATTTCAGCTCTCGCTTCATTGCTATGCTTTGCAAACAGGTAAAAGCGAAATCACTAACATACACCGCTCCTTCATTGATCTCCTTGTTCACTCCCGGCTTCATGCCTCTTTTCCAGAGACAATGACTCAGTTTTGTTAACATATTACCATTTGTAACAGAATGTAATTGTAGTATCGTGCGAATAGACATATTCATATGATTTACTGATGAGTTGTGAACACTTCAGTTCATAAATAATTCATTCAGCAATGACGATGATAGTGTTTTTCATAAAGCAACCGGCAATCGATCCTCGCCAACCTGTTGCTATCCACTGATGTATTCAAATGAATGCACTTTATTTCGACGTATTCTCGTAATCCCAATCATATTTTATCACTTATCTCATTTCATGTGTTTATTCATATCACTTAACTCTATCGCAGTCTATTTTCTGCATAGAATATACACTCCTTAGCAAGTTCCTCGCATAACGTTCAATGTATTCGATTCTTGCTCAATGACTTGTTAAAATAGAAGATTCTCAAGAAAACTGTTCTTGAAAGCTCTGAGAAACTTATGCTTGTTGTCCCATCGAATGAGTACGTAATGAATGTTTTTGTCGATAATAAGTCAAAACATTCATTAATCATTCATCACGCATTTGGTCATGTGTTTATTCATTCACGTTACTGCTTTTATTGATGTTTACTTCACTGAAAAAATTGATTACTTACTTTAAAGATGCACACACACATGCTCACTTACGTTTGTGAGTCTTTCAGCACATTCAGTAAATGAATGCCTTGGACATGAAATTGTGCAATTTTAATGCCGTATTTTAGGTGGAATAATATATTATTTAAGAAACATATTGTCTGAAGTGAGTTATTTTATGCTCACAGAATGCCGTTTTAATCATGTAATGTTGAATTTTTTCACATTATACTATGCTAGACATGCATGGATTATGGGATTAACGAAGCGAAACCAATCGGGTCAATTTCTAATTTCATTGTATGCGCTAGTCGCTACGATTACACACTCACGCAGTCAATATAATCCAGTCTGGTCGTGTTCACATATCCATTTTCAGCCATATACCATCATACACGTCTTGGGTAGTGGACGTTGAGATAAATAGAAAGAAATTCGTTGCATAGATATACAAGCATCAGAACATACAATTGGTTTAGCCTATTGGATTCCATTGTTCGTTTTGTTGCCAACTGAGTTGCTTTTGAGTTTGGTTGCGATTTCGGAGATTATTCGCTGGATATCCTTTGCAAATACCATCTTGTTTTGTTGTTAGCAGTGAGCTGTTGACTGAGGATAACTGAGAATGTAAGTAAACACTTTGGAAAGATTATCCGCTGACGTATCTATCTATCGATAGTCCATCATTTCACCATTTTGCACTTTACACTTTTTGTTTTAACGTTTTCTTTTTGTTTTCGTTTCCTCTATTGATTGTCCTCGTCATTACAGAGGAGATACATCGATCGCATTGTTCGACAGAATTTTTTATCTCTTTTCAATTTTTAGTTTATCGCTTTCCATGGATTCACCGTAATAAAATAGCAAGTAAACACATACTCAATGATGTTTTTAAATGTAAAATTGATGAAAGTTATCAAAAATTGTTATCAATAAAAATTTTCTCTTATCAATTGCACGATGTTTTGTTCGTCATATTAGTGATAACGAGCCAGTGTAAGTCCATGACGACCGAGTGATTTCAGTTTTTAGTTTGCTTCTTATTGAATATCATACATTTTAAGATTGAAGCGAAAAGTTCTGCGTTCATGAGACGATCTTGAAGATTGCACAGGATGATGTTCAACGATTTATTATTCTATTTAATAATTATCGCCTGTTATGTGAAATCAACTGAATCTTTGCGATGTTATGAATACGATGTCAAAAACACGATTTCGCCCGGACCTAATGACCTCAAAAAGGTTTCTGTTGTAATTTATTTCACCATATAACTAACTCTCAACGAATATTAAGGCTATTTCATGATTTATTACTCAAAAACTTTAAATTTTTTATGCCATTTCATTATGAATTTTAAAACTTACAGAATGCTTAATTGCTATTTTGTATTGTTTTAATGAATAATCATTAAAATTTTCATTGCAATTGTAGAAGAAAATTCATTAGTTCTGGATGAAGAGCATGGCTTTTGTGTTGTGTTGTCATCCGGAATCTTGAACTTTGAGAATTTCTTCTGACATTCAAAGGTTTTCCTCATATTCTCTCTCTGACGAGACGTGAACAGAGCCATTTCATAGAAGTGTTTCGGGCATTTAAGGTGGTAGAATGCGCTCATCTGACACGACCAGCTTGTGTGAAGTTAACCATTAGGAATTCTATGAAAGGTCTCGATGAGGAGGCCATGAAAGCGTTTACGACTGAAGGTCGATGCGCATTGCACAATGATGAATGCCCCAAATCGAAAGTGAATAAGGTAAGTTACTGCTTGTTTTCATTCTCATTGTTACTTTATATACTATTTGAATTACTATCTAATGCAGGATTTCTCAAGCTGGGGTCAAAGACATCATAGCCAAAGGGTCCGAGAGAGGGTGGGTTGATAAGAATGTGAGATTGAGAGCGATGAGAGGGTAAGCGAGGGGATGCGAGCTAAAGTAGGGGGTACGATGGCATATTAAAATTTTCTTGGGGTCCACGGAGCGAAAAAGTTTGAAAACCACTGATCTAATGTTTTCAAATTAATTCATCTTCAAACTGATGCTGACATGGAAATTATCATTTCTGGTCAATTATGAGATAACTTTTTGTTATTGTTAGCTTACGACTAAGATTATAATTTTGAATGCTGGTTTTAAGTTAGGTTATGCGTAATAAATCAGTTCAAAACAATCTTTAATTTCAAATTATTTTATTCGAATCAGATTCAGTGACTATTTCAATTTTGAAATAACTGATCGTGAATGATTCGATATTGGAACATCGCATTGAAGGCGATTTACTCGAATGTTCGTGAATTGAGACAGGCATTGATTGGATTGCGATAGTTATAATTCATTCGAGAATGTTGATGAGAGAATGTTGATTGCTCGAAAATTGTGGCCTTAACGAAATGATCGAATGCAAGACTGTAAGGAGCGATTAAATGAAGTGAATTTTCAGTGTTTCGATGAACCACCGCGTAATTTATTTGGTATCGTTCAGACGGTGAAAAAATGTTGTTCGACAAATGAATTATCAAATAGCGCTCCAGCGATTTATCGTTCATTATCAGTTTTGCTTTGTTTTCTACTCGTTTTATTTGTATGATTTAGTGATTGTTCAGTATCAATTGAATAACCCAACGCATTCAATTGAACCGAATTCGTTCCGTAGCTAGTCATTTTTATGCAGTCAGCTTCTTTTAGCGTATATGCATGCTTGTATCTCATGTGAAAACACCTCATTCAATGTGTTTTTGAGTGAGATGCTGAAATGCTTTAAACATTTCGCTTATCGAATATCTTTCATCTGGTCGATTCGAATGAAAATCCGTATTGTTAGCGATTACTGAATATTTCAAGGGAATTCAATGGACTTCAAGTAGACTAAATTTCAACGAAATTCAATGAACTTTGAGGTTTTGTTCATTCTTACGTTGGAAATACTACCTCCGTGCTGTTCAGTTCACGTTTATTTCTTAAACATTTTTCTAAAATTAAATATTTCACCCTAAACTTTGCCCGGAACTCTCCTCCCATTATCAGTATTGATTTCAATGAACTGTTCGTGGACTCGTCGCTTCATCTAGTCGTTTGGTTCTGCTTTAAATAGTGATTTCCTTATTTTGCTTATGGTGCCTTCAAATGAACGGACACGTCGTCAAAATATTGCAATTCATTTCATGTTTCCATGTAAACTGCCCTTTTATATGAAACTTTCCATTAAATATTCCGCTAATGTGTTAATTTGATATTTCCTAAATGTTTTCTCATATCTGCGCTCATTTTAAATGTTCCTCTAACAGTGAGACAAAATAATCTTTGCAGCCATAATTATTGTTTGCTAATGCCATATGTATATTAAATTTTGTTATGTTACAATTGTAACTGTTATTTCGTTATGTGCATAAAGATTTTATCCTATTAAAAACTTCCAGTGATTTTGTCTACACATTCAGAATCTTTTTCGATTTCGCTGACTAAACTTTCTCGTTCGAGGAGGAAGTTTTGCTGGAAACCGAGTGGTGTACCAATATCATTAATGCTGACTAAACTGTTATCGAACAATCGATTGAACTTCATTAATAAACAGGAAGAAAAATCTATTGGGTAGCTATCAAATTCATGCTTCCATTGAAAAAAGAAAAAAAGTCTGTTGGGTAGTTATCGAATCCATGCTTCCATTAAAAAAATCGCATTCTTAATCAGCCACTGTAACAAGATCGATAGTGAGAATCTCTTAAGAGATTTCTCACTGTGCAATCATTCAATTAGACAAATCACCTACAACGATTCCATCACTTCAGTTTCATCAGAACAACCTTGTCCAAACTGAACTCAACTAGCACGATAAAATCATACGGATACAATTGCAAATGAAGTGATATAACGCAACAAAATAAATTTATCTGTTGTATTATTCAAACTGAATTCACACGACAACCAACAATAACAAACAATTAATTAACATCAAAACAATACACGAACTTCGATCAGATTCGATTCCCATTCAGTTCAGTTCACTTACTTCTTCGCGGCACTCTTCTTCAATTTGGCCATTTCAATTCGAACCAATCGATTACGCAATTGCTTTGCACGCATCAGCTTGAAGCGGTCATAGTCTGTCATTTTAGCACGCTGAAATCATACGAATATCATTCCATTTTAAGTTCTTTTCACATCATATTTAAATCTTTATCAAAGCAAATAAAACCTTCATGACAGCACTTTGAGGGTGCAACAATATTTCTGGGAATAACAATTCTTGACGACTAATATATCTTCAACAAATCCACCTTCCCATAAAAAGGACTGAGGAAAAACTACACGAGCAGGAAGTACAACACGCAGCTTTCACTACTATACACACAAGCAAGAACATGAACTGATCGTGACTTAAATGAAAGCAATTTACTGAAATTTCGATTACATATGGCTATTATTCGGCTTAATTTCTCAATAACAACAAGGGAACAAGAAACTAACGAGTTGCTTTTTGGCGATTTTCTGTGCCCACAGAGTTTTCGACCATTTCTCATTGACCTTCTCCTCATCGTACGACTTTTTGACGTTCTTGGTGCGCATTCCATGTCGTAGAGGTATATGAAACTTAGTCAGTTGAAGATCCTTGAAGTTCCGCACCGAACGAGTTACTCCAGATGACGGACCGTCTATCAACGCCTAAAACTATGCATTTCAAGGATACAGAAAAGATACTTCAGCCTCACGGATCTTAGACTTTGTGATTAGTAGTGATAGATTTTACAAATTTTACAAATAAAAAGTAATGTGTGAGAATTACTAACTCGATTTCCGTCAACGACGTCAACAATTGTGGCTAATTTACCGGCGCTGTCACCACGAGCAATGAACACAACGCGCCCGATCTCTACCATCCGTTTGTAAACCATTTTCGAAGACCTGAAATACCCTGAAACTTACTCAAACTACTGCCAAATCATTCCATTCGCATCGCAAAACACCAACGAAACATCAACTCAACCACATGAACCTCACTGAACCATACACGGACAAAACACACAAACCAAGCTAATTCTTTCACTGAGAGTCAGTTTCGAAACAATTTCACTGTTTGATTGAAAAAATTTGATATAATTAACGCGAACGGAAATCTCGAAATACTTCGTCTTTTTCACCGAAATACCGACAATTTTACACCTGAATTGTTAACAGGGTATAATATCTGGCCAAAATAAAGAGAGCGGAAGAAAACAATTAAAGAAAACCCCGAGGAAATCATGAAAAATAACAATATTTCTTCATGAAATTTCAATTTGACCAGCCAAGACGACGAATTCTATGTGTAAAAGCTATCGTATAGCACCACAGCATTCATCGCATCGTCGGTTCGTGATTTGATATTAGACGACTTACAACGGAATATCGATCAAAGTGAGCACATAATAAGTCGCGCGGGAAAACGTTACGTTCGCAATTAATTTTCTATCTACAGATCGGGGAATTTGATCTATTCCGGATTTTGTTTTTGGTTAATTTCGCATTTTTCCTGAAAATGTCCTGAACGACTTACATTTCTGCTTATCTATGAGCCTGTTCAGCTTGAATGTCTTAATTGTTCATTGTGGTTTTGTGAAATTCTCTCTGAAAGATTCAAACGAACTGACTCCAAATACATTTGTTTCCGATATGTTAAATTCATTTTTTGCCACTAGTTTCGTGTTCTCAGCTGTCTCTATCGTTGCAGCCTTTCAGGACTAATTGATTAAGCCATTCCGACTCGCGAAGATGTCTGACAGTGAAGCAGGCACGAGCAGTCGACCATCATCGTCGAATTCTAGTAATCATGTAAGTTAAATTTCTGAGCATTTTTTGATGAATTTCCTGGGCATTTTTTCCGATAATTCTCACGGAATTCCACTGCCTAAGCCATTGCTGAACGAATCGGTGCGATTACCGAATAATCAAACGTGAAGCCGAATGCATAAATTGGACTCTTTCCGATGCATTTTGACCACGTCTGAAATAGATTCTTATTCAATTGGTTGCAGCGTCAACGATCTCGTAGAGGTACGGGTAAGAAGTCTGTGCGGAAGAGTGCCGTTCCCTTTACACACATGTCAACCGTATATGTGAGTCGTAATTTTATCTGTAATTCAGTTCCGTTGTTAATCGAGGCATATGGAGTGTCATTCGATTCGTTGATGAGATCAGTTTATTGCGTAAACGATCCAAAAAAAGCATCGTTTCATTATTTTGATTATCGGAACTCATTTTTCTTCAAAACAGTGAATACTTCTGCAATTTCTAAGCAAAAAATCCAACCGTTCCTGAAAAAAACTTCATTGTAGGAGAGCCATAAGAAGACAATCTACGGCTGTGCCTTTAATCCTTACTCGGAAATACCTTATTTTGCAACGGTCGGCGATAATCGGGTATGGTTTCCACTTCATATTGTTTATCTTTTATC
Source organism: Anisakis pegreffii (assembly GCA_035041965.1). Taxonomy (NCBI): domain Eukaryota; kingdom Metazoa; phylum Nematoda; class Chromadorea; order Rhabditida; family Anisakidae; genus Anisakis; species Anisakis pegreffii. Next base: position 149,620 of record JAPYMA010002197.1, read on the forward strand.
TCCTTATTAATTGCTGGAATTCAGAGTGAAGCACTTTTTAAAATTTTCTAGTTTGAATCAGTTGCATTTAATAGCATTATGGATAAGAATAATATCAATTCTGTATGATAGTAATATTCTAGATAACAGTCTATCAAATTCCAAGCGATAAACCATCAGTTACACTGCTGAGGAGTTATCAAGATCCATCGGTAATTCCTTATTATGATCTCTTCGGATTTTTTTTTTTTTGAATTCTGCTAGTTTTGTTTGTAAGTTGTTTTATTCAATTATTTAATTTATGTAGTAAATTGTCTACTTGGGATGTGTACAGAAGTGCTCTTCTCAATGTTTTCATTGATATTTTCAATTTTGTATTTAAATTCAGAAGGAAGAAGCATTTTTCGCAGTGTGTTGGGCATATGATACATTCAGTAATGCTCATGCCGTAGTGGCCGGTGGGATGCTGGGCATAATTCGTGTGATTGATTTTAACAGTGGTGCATTGATTGCGGTATGTTTTGAGCTATTTCGATTTTTGAATTTCAAGCTAACAATAAGGTTGAATATGAGAAAATGTTGGAAAGGAATTCACTCAAAACATAACAGAAAGAATTGAGACATTAATTCCAGTGTCCGAAAGTATTTAAAGTTGGCGATATGCAGGTGAAGCATCGAATAGAGTTATAGAAATGGTTTTATTTGTTTGTAATTCAGAATTTGATCGGGCACGGCGATGCGGTGAATGATGTGCGTGTATGCCCGAAAGACTCGACAATAATTGCATCAGCAAGTAAAGACTTCACGGCTCGTATTTGGCATATCCGAAATAGTGCTTGTTTAGCGATTTTGGGTGGAGTCGAAGGACATTTGGATCAAGTCTTATCTGTGGTCAGTGATTTGGTAGTGGTTTATTTTGATATTGATTTCGATCAAGTAGTTGATCGATTTTCGTTTGAGCACGATTTTATTTTATTGAATGTTTTGTGGTATGAGAAATTGATGAATTCATTCACTGTTACTCGAGATAGAGTATTTCTCTTAAGGATTTTGATGTGACGTCGGAGTATTTGGCATCGGCGAGTATGGATCACACCGTTAAATTATGGTTTATCGGTAAAGGAAGTGGTGTCGATAAAAGAATCGAACAAGCCGGAAGCGATCTTAAGGTTTCAATGAAATTTGAATGAAGTTGTTAAACCATGAGCCATCATTCATTCCGTTTTCTGTAGACACTTTGTTACTTATTTGCGACCGAATTTTCTGAAAAGACTCTGTTCATGGCGAATTGTTAGGTGATACTGATGATAGTAGCAGTAGATTTATTAATGATAGTTGTGGCAATAATATTGGTATTAATAATAAGAAATGAGTTGTACTGAAATATCGTTTTGCAATTGCGGATGAAAACAGTGAATGAAGTGAGTTTCAGTTAGTGGATAGCCCAGCCGAAGTGCATTATCCCTTGGCAAGTACCCGTGATATTCATACGAATTATGTTGACTGTGTTCGATTGTTGAACTGTTTTATATTTTCAAAGGTTTGTTTTGAGTTTGCGTTATTTTTATGGTTAAGAAATTGTTGGTGTGAGTTGTGGCGAATGAATGTTATTGATGAAGTTTTAGTCAACTGAAGATGAGATGTATTTATGGAAATTCGGTGATTTGAATGACCCGATCTACGGGCAAGGGAGTGCACTGAAGACTGAAACGAGTGTGGTGCATCTTCGACGACTTTCAATACCCGAAACAAATATGTGGTTCATCAAATTTGAGTTGGACCCGTTCGAAAAGGTGTGCGAATCACTCAATTTATATTGAACTTGCTCATAAAAAAAGATTGTTATTTTCTTAATGTGGTCGTCGTGAAATGTTACTATTATTATTATTAATATTGTACCATGCACAATATTACATATTTATGCTTGTAATATTGTGCAGGAATGAGTGATGCGTTTTGTTAAAACTTTGATAATTTTAGTATTTGGTTTGTGGCAATCAAAAAGGTGAAATTCACATTTGGGATCTGAAAAATGGATCGTTTCCGAGTGAACGAAGGTGAGTGGCTGGTGCTGAACTGTTGGCATTTTCATGATTTTGCAGTTTTTTCATTGCTTTTAAAAGTGAGCGATTAAAAAATGAAATGAATTCTTTGTTTTGCAGCGATTTTGTGTTAAAAGAAGTTTGGCATACAATACGTCAGTGTGCGTTCAGTAGGTGTGGTAAGTATATGATTGCGGTTGGAGATGATTGGTGTGTGTGTCGATATGACAGGAATTGAGGCGATATTTTGAGGTGGTTTCGGACATTTTTCAGTTTGATTCGATTTCGGTTAGTGGATTTACACTCTGAGTTGGTGTTTTGCACGAGGTTGTGAAGAATTTTAGAATTTGCTCATTGGAAAGAAAGTACTCTGAATTCAGATTAATCAATCGATTTCTTCTTCATGAAATTTTGTGTACTATTTTGAAGTTTTTAAAAAGAATTTTATTCTTCCGTCTTTGTTCTCGTCAGTGATTTGTCTTGTATGGTTGTTTCCTTGTTTCTTCATATCATTACCTATTGAACTTATTGAGTTTCTACTACCTCTTGATTCCTTCTTGGAGGTCTCGCTTGATTGTGAGTAATAGTAATTGTTGTGTTTGAATCCGAGTGAATAGAGTGGTTGTGGTTGTATAAATAGAGGAGATTTTGATTATTTCAAAGAATAATTTAGAGTGATTTTGTGATTTTATTATTGCTTTGAATAGGTTTCGAGTATCGTAATACTTCGGATAAGTATCGTAATACATATACTTCGGAATGCCACATGATAAACGATACTCGAAATGAATTAGTTCATCTTGAGTATCTTTATTATGGGACATTCCAAAGTATATGAAAGTAGATGAATTTCTGGATTATCTCACGTTTCGCTGATTACAAACGTTTATTTATTGGTGTGTAATGGTGGTTGTCTGGTGCTTAAGAGTTTGTTGTGAATATAGATGTGTGTATATTACTTTTAGTGTTGTTTTGATTGTATTACTCATTCACCTATCCAAATATCGTTGTTGTGGTGTTACGCATTCGTTTATGACACAATTCATTGTGGTCATCATCATTCTTTGACATGCTCAATTTGTTGTTTATTTATCGTTTGGCTATTTTGAAGTTCTTTCAAGTGGAATTCCTATTGTGCGAACATCTCAACTCGTCATAGTTTGTGGATGGATGGAATTGATTTTGATTGGGTTTATTTTATTCATGAAATTGTTCGTGTATTTATGCATTTATTTGGTCTTTTTTATTTGGTTTATTCATAGCAAAGGAAGGGCAAAATTAGTGTTGAGTATGAGTGGCGTTTGATTGAAGTGATTGATTGGGTTGCTGAATTGAATTTTGATTTTTAATTATGTTTGTTTGTATGCATGTGTAGATATTCAGATCATCTTATGAGTGCAAACTGTTTCATCCTTCGAGAGTGAGGGTATTGAAATTTTATAATGTAGATGGAAAATTTGTAATTTAGCGATTTAGAATTGAGTGAATGGAATAGAGTTTGGTGGTTTGTTGAGAGTTGAGATGTTCATTTGGCATTCTGATTCGGGTTTATTTTCTTTTATAAACATGTTCTTAGTTTTTTTGTTGTTGTTGTTGTGAATGAAGCAATTTTTATCGTTTTTGATGTAAGTAAATTTGATTGTTCGAAAGCAAAGTGGATGTAGCACATTTTCATCGAATATCATACTTTTCCTCAGGCTGATTGATAATTGTTATTGTTTCGTTATTTATCTTTGTATTCTTTAATCATTCGTATTCGGTAGTCGTACACTGAATATGAATGAATGTCTCCGTATTGGATGTTGTTGAATGACTGGAAAGTTTTCTTTCCATGGTGTTTTAATGACGGTCTTTGATTGAGTCGAGTGAGTCGAAATTCACATTGATTATTTTGAATTCACTTTGAAATTTTTGCGCCAGTCCAGTTGATAGTGTTCATATTGTATTGTTAATATTATGTAAACCTTGAGAAGTGATTTTATGCAATAAAAAATTTTTTAAATTTAGTCACTTTATATAAATATGGCTAATCTGTACTCATTCGAATCAGCTGTACAGTATTTGTGATTGTTTGCAAATGAATATATTGAAGTATGTTCATATGCGTATGAGGTATAGAAATGATAATTTGAGCATTGGAATCCACGTGAATTCGAGTTTGTTTGTTAGTTTTTTGTTTTCTGAAAGAGATGAAGTTCACTTTTGATTTATCTTCCAAATGAGATCACATCACGGATGTGATCTCATTTGGAAGATAAATCAAAAATGAATTTCATTTTGAAGAGACGTAGCTTTTCGCTATCGCTGACAATTGTGCTGATTGCTTACTAGAATGAGACGTCTGTCATTCATTCACATTAACTAGAGTTGCTTTGTTTGCAGTTGACAGATTTTTCATTCACAAAAAATTTTGACAGCTTTCTGAATTGGAAATTGTAAATCTCGAGCAGGATTCTGGTCAGAAAAGGATTCTAGTGGCAAATAATTTAGTGTAAGTTATCGAATAGACTAGAGGAAAATGCGCACTTTCAGTTATGTCTTGTAAAGAAGATTTTTTGCTGATCGAACTCAAAAATATGAATGAGTCATATTTGCTGGTTGCAATTAGCAAACTGCATGCGTTTAGTTGAGTTGTTGCGCTGTCGTTCAATACACAACTGATCAGCTCTTGGATCGTATCGATTATTGGTGTGTGTAAATATTGACTCAAATTTAATAATTTGTGTTGATTGTAGACAAAGTGGTCGTCAGTTTTCGAAGCATTCAATTGATCGAGAGTGTTTTCACCACTGAATCAAAATGACTGCCTTCGAAGAACTTGGTATGCTACCCGAACTTGGCAAGGCTGTGGATGAGATGGACTGGACGTGAGTGAGCGTTTCATTTGTCGCTTTGTTGACTGAATGCAGTATTTTATAGAGATTTGATTCATGCATCTGAATGCAACTTTGTGGAGGTTATTGTATTTTGGGGATTTGATGGGAATTCCTTTGAGTGTTATGGAATTTCAGACTTCCCACTGATATTCAAGCCGAGGCAATACCGGCGATTCTGGGTGGTGGTGACGTGTTGATGGTTTGTTGAAGAAGTCATTTTACGAGAAATATTTTTTTTTGACTTTAGAATTTTCATCTCACTTGAAAAGAATTTTTTATAATGACATTTTATATATGTTGAAATCATTTTGAATATGTTTTGAACGAGCCAAATGCACGTTTTTGATCGTAGAGGTTCACGCAGCTGATAGTATTCGATTTTTGTGATTAAGGCAGCCGAAACGGGCAGTGGTAAAACCGGAGCATTCAGTTTGCCAGTTCTGCAAATTGTTTGGGAAGCGCTACGGGATCAGTTGGTTGGCAAAGTGCATAAAACGACGAGTACTGTGTGTAGGTGTTTGAAGTTGTTGATTGCAGACGAACGATTTGAATGATTCTGAGCGAATAGAATAGAACTATCGAATAAGATGAACGCATAAAAGTAATAATAATTTTGGTTTGATGTGTTTGCTGAATCAAATTTGTAATGTAACACATTACTGGTCATTGCATTAAACGGATGTGTTGAATGGAGAGTGAATTCAGCTGAGAAGTGGGCATTGAATGTGTACGATCGTGACAGTAACTTAGCGATCGATCCGGATGGTCTGCTGTGTCAAAGTCGTGATCCACAGAAGTGGAATGGCGCACGTTGTAATCGAGGTGTTTTTGGTAAAGGTATGCTCAATTTTATTAATGTCGCTATTAATATTATCATTATTGTTATTATTATTATTGTTATTATTATCAATATTACTGTAATTGTTATCATTACTATCATCACCATGAATTCGTTTTGTTAGCTGAAAGCATAGAATTTTGTTAAGTAACGCATTGGCGAGAGTGAGGTTCGTAAGAATGTTGGTGATCAATGATAATGTAATGACTTATTGATCTGAATATTTGATCGATGTTAAGCGAAAATCGTTCCAGGGAAATATTATTATGAGGGTAGCGTCAATGATAATGGTTTATGTCGTTTGGGTTTCTCAACATCGGATGCCCTGCTGGATCTCGGTATTTTTTGTTCAAAATACTTTTGCTTATCTCCTTTAACTCTTGTCAGATTTGAAGTGAACTACATAAGGTTGAGGTGTAAATGTTTAGACTGTGATGTGTTTATTTAGATGTGTAAGGATTATTGTGGCTTAAGGTACCGATAAGAACGGTTTCGGTTATGGTGGTACGGGTAAAAAGAGTACGAATAAGCAATTCGATAATTATGGTCAATCGTTCACATTGGGCGATACAGTTGGATGTTTGATTGATTTTGATGAAGGCTACATTTCGTTTTCGAAGAACGGAAAGATTTTCCCGAAAGCGTTCGCAATCCCACAACATTGCCTCAACAAACCGTTATTTCCGGCAGTTGTTCTGAAGGTTTGCTTGAAGTGTTTGAAATTTTTATATTTGCTTTGTCATTATTGTGTAAGTTTAGTTGAAAGTGGAAGAGGTTTTTGTGAGTGTTAACTGATGAGAAAGTGAAATGATGAATAGTTCTCTGATTGGGGCTGATTTCAGAACGCAGAAATTCGTTTTAATTTCGGTGATCAACCATTCCAGTCGTTACCGAAAGTGAGTTCGTTCGTTTCTTTCGTCCTTTTTCGCATTTCTTGAGCACTAATAATTTGTTTTTACCTCATTGCTGCAGGTTTTGCTGAAATGCCTAAGATATATTTGGCTTTTAAAGCAATCAAAAGTATTGAGTATCTGTTATTGTTGTGGAGGAACAGCTAATATGTTTGATATGTCTGTTCAAAGTCGCTCTCTGAATGATGAATAGGGAATTGAGTACATTCTCCATTCATCAGCAAATATCTTCATGGAATCGGTTGTTAATTTCTCTATTTCTCGGTCTCTCTGTGGCAGAGTATATTTATGCTTGAGTGTTGGTTGGTTCAGTTTAGATGCGGTTATCGAAATGCATAAATCCGGCGAGTTGAATTCATATTGTTTGAGGGTTTCATTGCCATCAACTCAGCACCGCCAGATTGTGTGGTGGAGTCTGGAAATACATCAACGTCGTCAGCAACATCCGCATCGACGAAGCGACATCCCGACCCGAACGCTCCGGCTTGTATTATTATCGAACCAACTAAAGAGCTGGCCGAGCAAACGAATCAACAAATCGAAACATTTAAGAGATATCTTGAGAAACCATCGATAAGGTATTTTTATTTTTACGGATAATGTTGTGAATTATTTTCAATTTTGTCAATGGATTTGTTCGATTGTGTTAATATTCAGTGTTTAACTTCTTTTTGTTTTATTGGGATTAACATTGCACTGGTTTTTGTCTTATTACTTACTTTTGACTGATCAATATTTTGTCAGTTTATTTTTGGTTTGTTTTTTGAGAAGATTTTGAATTTTCAGTTTTTTTAAATCAAAATGTTCGGAGATTCGTATTCGTGGCGGCTCTCATTCGATATTTGAAACTTGGCAGATGAATAGTGCGAAATTTGATGTGAATCTGATTTTCCATTGGAAATGGTTTGATTGTAAAGTTTTGAAAATATTGGAGGAATGCATTGGTTATTGGAAGCGTTCCGGTCGCAGAACAAGTTCGAAGGATCTCAGCCGGTGTTGACATCATCACTTGCACACCCGGACGTCTCGAGGATTTCATTCAAAGTGGGAAGATTTCGCTATCAAATGTGCGATTCTTCATTTTGGATGAAGCTGTAGGTTATGGTTTATGTTTGAGGGCGTTTAGAGTTTTAGAGTATTGTTCATTTTTACGTTTGAACCATACCATATTTCTGATAGAAGTGAAATTTATACGTGCGCAATACTTTATGGATTGTTGATGGGCAGAATTTCATCCGTATAGATCCTGTAGGGTCGTAGTGAAAGCTGAAGATAGGCGAATGTCGAGAGTTTTTGTTTTTGATAGAATGAGCAAGATGTCAGGTGGAAGTGCAAAAATGTTGGGTGAGCTGTGTGAGTGGATAATTTTTTTAAGGATTCATTGGTATCCGCAAAGACGCATCTTCCAACAATTGAGCGGATTCATGCCGCCTTACCAAAGATCACTGCATCAGGCGAACGTCTACAGATGATTGTATGCTCAGCAACTTTGCACAATTTCGATGTGAAAAAGTTGGCGGTATGTTAACGATTCTGGTCATATACTTAAGTTAATCTAGTCTCATTTCAAGTCTCGGGAGAATGCTTCGCATTGTGGTATTTCAGAAGGGTGACCGTTTAAGTGGATAATGTGTTATTGTATTGTGGATTTGGTGAGAGGTCTTTTTGGATTGAGATTTGTAACATGCTCGGAGTGCTTCGATGTTTGATGGTGATGATTTCAGGATCGTATGATGCATTTTCCGCAATGGGTTGATTTGAAGGGACAGGATACAGTGCCGGATACAGTTCATCATGTTGTCTGCATGGTGGACGCGAAAAACGATAAAATGTGGATCCGAATTAAACCGCAAGATCGAATTCAGGTGATTGTTGGTTGGTCATAGGCACGCCTTTGATGTTTACGCGAAGCCTGCTCTGTTTCGTCTTATTGTTAATACCACATTCGTTGAATAATCTATTGAAACATAGCGCATTTAAGCGATAAGGTTTATAATTTTAGACTGATGGAATGCACGCACATGATGAGATTCGTCCAGGTAGTCAATATCCAGAAACAATTTCAGAGGGTACAAAGATTCTGAAAGGAGAATACGTTTTGAAGGTGTGTTCTTTTTTTCTGAATATAATCCACTTGATTTGAATGCGAGTGAGTACTATCTTTAGATATTTCATTGAATATCTTGTGAAATATACTTCCCTGGATGAATGGGAAAAAGCGTAACAATTGGAATCGTTTCTCGTTCTATTTTAGAGTTTGTGAGTTTTTATAAGTTTTTGATATGTTGATTGCTGACGATCAGCATATCCACTGCACACGATTAGAAATTAGTACATGGCGAGTTTGATTGCCGCTGATGGGCTGGAGTTTTGCTCGAAACTGAAGAATGCTAAGTAACATTGATACCTTTAGGCGATAAGGCAGCATAATATGGATCAAGGCATCATATTCTGTCGAACAAAATTGGATTGTGATAATCTGGAAAGATACTTGAACAAACGAGCTCCTGGTATAATGGCTGTTTGATTCGTTTTTTCTGAACATCTGTAAATGTTTGTTTCATATAGAAGATATGTGATGCATTTGTTGTTTTGTTACAGATCTCACATGTACATGTTTGCATAGCGATAGGCGACCTGAGGAAAGAACAAGAAATTTCGATAGCTTTAAGGTGAATTCTAATCAATGTCGTTCGATTTCTTTAAATATGTTCAATGTGCAAATTGTTTTTGATGATGCAAATGTTGTAAACTTGGTCATTAAACTTTGTAAATTTGGTCATTATCAATGCTAGCAATCAGTGATATTCATAATGACATCAGTAATAATAATAACTAATTTGCTGACAGATTTTAAATGACTTTCGAGTTAAGTACTCCTAACGTAATTTAAAATCGTATAAACAGTAAGACGTTTTCTTTTTAAACTTGAACTGTTGATGTCTTCTTGAAGTGTGGGCTGAGATTTGTTGCAGAAAGGTAGAGCGCGTTTCTTGATCTGCACTGATGTGGCCGCACGTGGTATCGACGTTCGTGGCGTGCCGTTTGGTATCGTTTATCTGCTTTCATTCGAAAATTTTGCTTTGAATTTTCTGAGCTGAGCTTGGAATGTGAGAGGTGTGAATGATTCGGCAAAATTGAGTGAATTTCTGAATTTTAGATGCATTTTAGGTGCGTTTGTTATTTATTGTGTTCGTGCGATATGGTTTTTCAGAGTTTTTGACAATTTTCAAACTTGCACGGTTTTCTCAATTAATACGTGTAAATTACAGTGATCAATGTGACTTTGCCGGATGACAAAGCGAACTATTTGCATAGAATTGGGCGAGTTGGTCGTGCTGAGAGGTCTGTCTGTATTTGTACGCTTTCTAAAAAATTCCTTCAGTTTTTATCGTTGTTTTGAATGGTTAGTTTTGGTGAATGGCATTTTTTGTGAAGTTAATCCTATCCACCATATTATGATGACACAATAAACTTTAAGTCCTTTATCAGTTGTAAGAATCTTGAAATGATGGTGATAATTTCAGAATGGGTCTAGCGATTTCACTAGTGTCCGCGCATCCTGAAAAAGTATGGTACCACAAGTGTCCATCACGCGGTCTGCACTGCAACAATACGGCACTGGTCACACAACGTGGATGTGCGATTTGGTACGACGAACCGAAGGTAACTATTTCAGTGATTTTTTCATTCAACTATACTAAATATTATTGCTTTTATTATAAAAAACTTCAATGATTCTTCATTCAACGTTACTAAATATTATTGTTTTCATTATAGTCACTAAATTCGTTGTTCCTTAAACAAGTCGTTTGTTTAAGCTGTTGGAAGATATCGAAGAGCATTTGGGTGTGACAATCGCGCAGATCGATACCGACATGGTCGTGCCAGTAGATGAGTTCGACGGTAAGGTGGTGTATGGCTCGAAACGCTCCACAAAAGGTACAGTTTTGCGATCGTGTCGTATCCGTTTGAATGAAATCAAATTCGGCGTATTTGATAAGCCAGGCAGGCCATCTTGGTAGTGAGATAGAGCGTTGATTTACGATTAGAACTGAGTTCAGCGGGGTGATAGAAATGTGTTTAGGTGAGGCATTATTGGGTAAATATACCATTTTTTTAGTTACTTAATTGCCATATTGCTAATGAAATGGTATTATCTGTTGATTTTTTATAGGATCACTCTATCAAGGCCATGCAGTACAGCTGTCAGGAGCTGTGGCGCAGTTGGCTGACTTGGAGCGTTCTCTACAGCTGTCTTATTTGAGATTGTACACACCAGCTGCAAAAGCCAAATAAAACAGCAGTGCGGATGGATTTGGAATCTGTTTTGTGATGAATAGAGAGCACAAAATTTAACATATAACTGCTTAATTTATTATATTTGTTTTAATGAAGTGTTAATTGCGGACTTTCGACTTTACGAGAAGATGAAGCTGAATTATGATTTAGAAAAAAAGCAAATCTGCGAGCAGCACGATATAATTTTGATTATTGAGTCGTTCAGATGAGATAATCGCAAATTGAATGATAAGTTTGGGATGATCTAGTCAAAATTATCGGGTATATGTCATCCTGGAGTGGAATCTTCATGACTCTAAAGTATTAATCATAAGTGTAATAGTTGATCCTCGGAACAGAGAGGATTTCAGACTCATCTGAACATATAGTTGTTGTGCTTGGGCCAGTTGTCTATCATCAGATCTTTAAGGAATCTTTCAAGTCTGCTTTGTGTGCGTTCCGTTGATATTCGTTCGAGTTACGTTTATAATTTTTTTAACGGTTTGCTGATTTCGCTTATATGATTGTTGTTGTTGCATCTTGTGCAGAGTTATGTCTAGATTCCGATTTCACATACCAAATAAATCGCTCATATAACACGTAAACTGCTTGTAATGTGGTCATAAAATAGAATGCTTAACGCTGATTGATTATGAGACACCTAGGCACGAACAACGCAAAAAAAACCCATCAATAACATAAATGAGCGAACATTGTTAAATGTACAAGTGAATTCTTAGTTTTTGAATGCAATTAATCAACACAATAATTTTTGATTGATTATCTCCACTTCATCGCTCCGATGCGTAATCAATGCACAGTTGTTAGGGAATTGGCTTACGATTCACTGAAGTCAATTGTCTCTCTGAAATGTCATTTTGCGAACAATACGCAAAACTTAATAAGATTGATTTCGATTGTTTGTTTTGTGACTGGCAAAGAGCAATTCATTTAGTCATGAGATCGACCGACGTGATTCGCCAGAAGAATTCTCTTTATTCGTGTTGAAATAAATTCTTGATCGATATTAATATTGCTCTCAGACTCATGAAACAACTACCGACTTATGAAGAAGCACAAGTGGATTATGAATATGAAATCGCACGGTTAAGATGATGGAAGCAAGCACGGTATCGCTTAGATCACCACCACCATATAGCACAGAATCGTACTGTCCACAGAATAAATCGCGCAAGAGTTTGTAAATTTGACATCGAATTCATGACAGTTATCTGCAAGAAATTTAGAAACGTTTAGAATATTCGACTACGGAAATGGCTCGGCAACAGTGTGCTGATAATGCTCTACAGGCGCTTTGCTATTGCCTTCTGATGTTTCATTGATAACAGACGTGTATGATCATTGTTGCATCTCCTTCACTTCAATAATTAATCTTAATAATTGATCACTGTGAACGATCGAAAATACTCGCAAATAACCTAATGTCTGGTGGCTTTGTAAAAAATTTCCGCAAGACGATAACAATTCTAGAAGGAGTTAAAATGAGATTGTGAATCATTTTTTGAATTGCTGGTTTGTTTCAGCGCTAGGACAGCAGAATCAATCGTGATCATACCTCACAATCGCGATCAGCCACTTCAGTTTACAGGAAGTGATTGATCAATCACCGAGCAGAAGAGCAACTGATTACCTCTGACATTGTTCATATGCTCTCTACAGCGAACATCCAATCAGTTTTATGGAAACAATAAGAGTTTTTTGCGTGAACAAATGAGCATCTGAAAATTTCAGTGCCACAAGAAAACGCCCAAAAACAATTCGATAGCATTCAGGAAAAGGAAACGTAATACTGGCTGAAAGCTGTTTTTATAGTCAGTTTTGAAACTTTTTCAACTTTACGTTACTTTTGGAAAAAAATTTTACTTACAATTGAAAAAACACTGACGGCTTATTATTAGACGGAAAGGAATTGTTTTTTTGCTTCAAAAACGCCAATCTAAACCGAAAATGTTGCACTAAGTTTTATCAGTGGAGAAATTTTCTGCTAATTCTCTTCAGTATATAAGTTCGGAATGCACCCACGCCGCTATTGTTTTCAGTTGCATTTGTACTCTGAAGCAATCCTAGTGATCACCTCGAATTCACAACACCTTCTCAACAAAACACACACTAATTGTAAGTAAGCGATCATCCATCCAGTCAGTTGTTTATGATTAATCGCTCTCCTAAATATAATGCATTCATTCAATTCATCCGTTCTCATCTCAAAACATCGCGTTCATCTGTAATTGCTCAAACTCCAAACACACATTCAGAAACGTTCAACCAGTTAAGAACAACCAGGTTATCCCATATTGAACAGACTGTTGGTAGATTTTCATCTGCAGGCATCATCGTGCAATCAGCTGACCACTGAATCTCTTGGTGTTGATTGAAATTGATTCTCGATGTGTAGGTGGTTGGTAAACAAAGCATCAGGATCTTTTTATTCGTGGGAGTTAATCAAGAGTTGAGATGCGCATGTTCAGAAGAGTATCAAGCAAATAGGTGCGATTCCAGTGAGTTAGCGAACAAAATAGAATGCTAACTTAACGAATATATTAAAATCTTCTAAATGTAAGATTCAATCATCTAAATTGGTCAGTCTATCACAATGCTTTTAAGGTTGATGATAGAGAGCTACTGTGCTCATTAGAAATGAAAATATCGATGGTAAAATCAAAGCATTCAAAGGATTCTATGGAATTGCTCCCACTGAATCACTACTGGCTTTGTAGTAGGTGAATTCATACGAGCATTATTTGACTGGATCGAAATTGATTGTGAGATCTTCGATTTTCGCTTGTTGTCAGATACTTTTTATGTTTCTTTTCGACTTGAGCAGATATGATTTATACCATTGTTGTCGTTTTTCATTGACTTTCACTCGATGAATAATTATACCTGTTTGCAATATCAATTAATTTGACGAATGAGTTGATTTACACACATCCATACGGATCGACCAGATGCCGACGAATTAATCAGAATTAATAGGTGTGTGTGTGTGCGAGTATATGTGAAGCTTTTATTGTACCGTATTGTGTGCTTTATGAATTATATCCATCTTAAAGCGATAGTATCTCTTCGAGAGATCATATCGTCTGACGAGACTGACCTCTTGTGATCTGTGCGTAATCTGTTCGGCTTTACTCTTTAGGCTTTATCCTTCACCCCGTTCCAACAACCAACACATTACACCAACATTCCCTATCATTCCACAGCTATTATTCATTCTACGACGATTGCCTCAAACCATTATGTTCCAATTATATTCTTAACGCCTCGTATCGCATTCCGATTCACTGTCAGTTTAATATTCAAGAAGGCCACAGCAACACACTTCACTTCACTTCCTCATTCTTTATTCAACCACTCTAAATGATATAACTGAGAACAGACATAAAAGAAACTTCATTCTATCCAATTTCCAACTATCCAACTGAACATCTAACAAACAAACTTCATTCAACTCCAACCAATTTTCACTAATTTCCAACGATAAAACGTCTACAGTTATTAATTTTTCTATCACTCATTATCATAAAATACCGACCGTATTGTTTCTTGTCAATGAAAGCCCAGCTATCTGATCAGTCAAAACGTTATTCGTTCGCTTCAGCAGGTCTGATGGTTGTATTTCACAGGTCGTTATGCACTTCATTCATGAGTTCTGATTTGAAACCGCTGAAGTGTTCCGCAAATTCAATACTATGTACTATGCGCATTCTTAATTCACAATTTGTTTGATGATATCTACATTATGCGATTTTGCCTCGTCAACATTACTGTTGCGATTTTAAATGGCTGTTAAGCGATTGAACTCGTAGATGTATGAATACGAATTTTGTTTAATATGATATTTTATTAGAGCATTTGCGTTGTAAGCAGCAGCAGCAACAACACATTAATTCACATTCTCTACTTCAAACTCTATGGAGAAAATATTACGAAACCGGCGAAAACTTTTCAGCGAAAATCTCATAAAGGAAGTTTTCAAGTCACTGTTCGAATAGATCTATAAAAACCAAACATCACATTTGTTTGAGCATTTGTTTTTGAAATTATGCAGACGAACGAGCGAAACATTTCATTGCACCAAAAAAATTTTTTTTGATGAACTTCATGACAACTTATTCATTCGTAGAATCGTCGTCGTCATCATTCATTTTCAGTGTGTTGTAGTTCAGTGGCAATTGCAAACAACATTTGTTCAAGCAAATTGATTTATCGTTGGTCATTCGCTGAAACAAAGTCGTCGTCGAACATCAGTTTTTAGAGCGCATGTGAAAAACTTGAAAATTTGTTGCCTGTCATAAACATGTGATGATAATTTAATTGGTAACCACATAATCCATCTAATGTGTGTGTGCTTTTCGGAGGGTCTGATTAGCTTTAACCTGATCGAATCCGATTCGAATTTGCATTATTCTGAATTCAACTTATCACTGTCGAAATTCCATTCTATACTCTACACTCCAAAGTTTCTTCGCTTCGCCCTAGATAGATTTTATATCGAATCATTTTGTATTCGAATGAATGGAAATCAGCTTAATACATGAGAGTAGTGGAATGCTGGAGTGTTGATCTGATCTGTGACAGTTGTTGTTCAGCTGGCTGCTAGAGCTGCTTGAGCAGATTAGTGAAAATACAGGTGTACCTCAGGCTACGTTGTTTCCACTTAAGTCTCGTAATCGAGACGATTACGAGTCGTTTTATATTCTCACTTCATTTTACTACATGTACTGGTTTTTACTAAATTTTTTCTGTGCCATATTAAAAGATAAAATGCAATGATTCGATTCTAGGATGCGAGAGCTTCACTACAAGTACTATATCTGTTCTATTAAAACAAATTCTGTCTGTTCGTAGATTTTTAGATTCTTCTTAAACATATATTTTATTAAAAATGCACCTGTGAATAAAATACAGATTTCAGAATGGCTATTGGTGGTTTAGCCTAGTGATATGTAAATTTGAAGAAAGTAAATTCGACTTTAGTCGTTTTTCGATTTTGATTGCCTCTCCTGGAAGCATTTGCTGATCGACGTAAGGTGAGGTATATTTGTAGTTGACTAGATGAAGAGAGCTGGTTTTCATTTGAAGCGAATCGATTCACGAAGTGATCTCTCGTGTTAGTTGGTAGAGCAATTCTGAGTAGTTTCGCAAATGATTGTACTGTTAATGAGTTGAATTTGACGCAGATTGTGTTTTGAGAAGGTTTATGCAGCACTACGAATAGACATTCTCAAGAATTCATTCCATTACTGCCCAAATGAAACGCTCGTTGTTAGTTAATTTTCCAGTGAATCCATTTTTGCTCTCCAAAAAAAGTTCTCATTTTCAAGTCGAAATTTAATCAACCTAAAGCATTCATCAATTGAAATTATGTTGAGTCTCCACTTTCACGAAAGCTGTTTAAGTATCTGTTTCAGTGAGCACTTGTCTGCTTAATGAATTTTCGATGAGCACTGCTTGATAAGTCCCGGTTGTTCGTCTGTATTGGCTGCTTGAATGTTGAGGCAAATTTAGTTTGTGAGCAGCAGTATTTTTTGATATTCAATCAATAGCATCTCTTCCTTAATTTCCATTCGTCATTGCTAATTGTAAATGCTCGATTTTGATGTGTTTACGGTTCTTCCATTTGAGAAAAATGTTAGCAGTTTCACATTAATTATGCAGTTGTTTCTTGCCAGTTTTCCTCATCAAAATTATTCATTCTAAAGACACGAGCCTGGCAGCATTTTGTGTTAATTGCATTCGATGAAAGATGGATGGATTATGGTTTGTTCCCAGAGCAGAATAACTAATCGTAAATTTGCCGTGAGAAACCGCACAGCTCTAATGAATTTTATATGAAC
Source organism: Anisakis pegreffii (assembly GCA_035041965.1). Taxonomy (NCBI): domain Eukaryota; kingdom Metazoa; phylum Nematoda; class Chromadorea; order Rhabditida; family Anisakidae; genus Anisakis; species Anisakis pegreffii. The sequence goes on from JAPYMA010002197.1 coordinate 166,408, forward strand.
GCGTCTTAGTGAAATTAATCTGCACTCGTAAGACTTTTAAGCATGCTGCACAAACGATTTCACAAAACTGCATTATGCTCAAAGTCCAAAATGAACATTCATTCATTCTTTTCCGACGAACTGCTCGCTCGCTCTCTCTGATTGATCTCATTCATTTTTACTCAGCTCTGATTCCCTTGCAGTGGCCTAGACGAATTTTTGTGTTCGCGAAATTGATGTGATCGATGTGATGCTTATCCACAAGCTCTCTATTAAAAGCAACCACTGAATGCCACAGAGATTTTCTCTAAAGCAGTAATCCCATAAGAAATGTGCAGTCACGACGACGTGCCATAGGAATTCAGTCACATCATGAAAGATGAGTGCGGTTTTTAAACCAATAGATGAAGGCTTCAGGAAAATCGAATTAGTGCGATAAGCTGGAGATACGCATGTGTAAATGGTGAAATCATGATAAGGCAGTCAAGAGGTTAACGATGAAATCTAGGTGTAATAGTAGTCTGATCACGGTATATCTGATGCTCTCGTTGTTGAATACCATTGATCGTTGGTGATGACATCCGACCGACGATTCGTCGGAGAAATCTGACAATTTCAGTCGGTCGGAAAATTCGACTATCAAAATGTTGAAATGAGAATTCGGTCGGATTCCAACCGGAAAAATTCCGAAATCGTACGGGATTCCGACTGTCGGAAATTCAAAATTTCTAGTCGGTCGGATTACGATCGAGCAATTTCGACGGTTGGTTGGAATCCTATCTGTTGAAATAGGGAAATGAAACGACCGATATGAAATTTCGTTCGAATATCATCACTAGTGTGGACATAAGACGTACTCGCTTATGACGGTTACAGCTAATCGCAAGAAGGGAGGATGTCGCATATTAATAAATTTCCTCTTCTCACGGTTAAGTTCACATCAATTCTGAATGCACAGCGCATTGTTAATATGTTGACTATCATCAGCCACAGTAATATGTTTATGCATGATACTTCTTACATAAGACAGCCTCATGTCTGAACGCTTGAATGCTGGATATTTTTGTACATGATGATGTCTCTATCGCATCGATATTTGCTACATTATCATGTGGTTGTTTGTAAAATGCTTCCTTTTCAACTTCATTCAACTATTTGGATAGGATTGTTCTTGTTTATTGTTTTGTCTATACAATACTGTTCTTAAAGGAAACTTATGCGCATTTACATATAACTGTTACATTATCACTGTATTTCATTGCTATCAACACCTTGAAAAGAGTATTCGATGCGATTCGTCGACTCCTAGCTCCATCATTCTCGATCTTTTGTTTCCGTTGAATTTCTTGTTCACCATGTTGTTTCCGAAGAAACTGTTGCCTCCCTCCAATCGCTTCCTTCAGTTCTTCACGTATTCCCGTTGCTACTATCCAACATTTGTTATTTTTCCCACTCTCCAGCTTACGATTAATATTGCCGAAATCTGCCGGTTCAATCGCCTGCGAACACTCATATTCAATATTTCAAATACATTACGTTCACATTACTCGTATTCTCAGTATATTCCATTTCATCACTATCACAAACAAACCAATTCGTTGTCATTCGACAGATCTGTTCTGCATCGAGAAGAGAGTTTTGGATAAATGAGCTAACTCACATCAGTGATGAATTAACGTTGGTGATAGAATATGATCGTGCAATTGGTCTGAAGGCGACTCAAAGCCTCTGCTCATAATGTCTGGAGTGAATGAGCTTATAAGATGATAGATGTCTAATGCCGTAACATATAATTCTATTGAAGTTTAGCTAGATGTCTGGAATGGTTGTGCATAATCAGAGCAATTCTAATACCAAAGATCTAAGCGGTGGGATTATGTCAGTAATTGATCAAATCTGAACGTATAAAATGTGAAAGCTGATATTCCTTTAGCAGAACATTGATCTTTGACATATCCTCCAAGTTGAGCCGAATCTCGGGATCTGAATTATACTCACCGACAGCGTACATATTTTCTTGAGTGCAGAGAATCTGACAAAACCGAATATGTGAAGCATTCGCGCAATACTGAACGAACTTGAGTATACATCTAGTTCGAAATGTGCTACTATCTTCAATATTTTGACTGATCAGTATAAAGGTCCAATGTAAAAGGCTTAGTGCTCAGCTCCACGAAAAACCCACAAAATTATCAGGCAATACCTCATCGTTCATATGCTGAAAATTTGAGGTTAACGTTGAAAAATGTTAGCTAGCATAAAGGCCACCATTCAATGCGTGAAGCTTTTGGGTAAAATGGAAACATTCAAGTGTGCAATTCGTGGTAAAACGCCATATAAATGAAATCCAAAACTTGGATGAATGGCAGCCTTCACTCTCTCTTAAACTCTTAAACTTCTTCAAAGAAGTAGTGAAATGAATGCATCTCATAAATTCATTATCAACATTCAGCTCGCATAGTTTCTGCTCAAAACAAATGAAGTGTATTGTTTGTGAAGTGTATTACGTTTCCGTCAACACTTTGCAACAACAAATTCGAATAAGTAATGATTATTGCAAAATAATGACCATGTTGTGAGCGATTTTGAGGCAACTTTTGAGAGGTAAACATCAAATGCTGCTGCTGAATATATGAGGCTTTAATGAAGCAGTGGAGATGATGAGATTAAGAAGAAGAAGAAATGTCATCTCATCAAGAATCCATTCAACTGAAACAATCATTTTGATCAAAAATAAAACCTCTATTTTAATAACTTCTCATCGAGGATGTTTCTTCACATATTCAACTGAGTTGCCTGACAACTGACAACAGACGATCGGCAATAAGCTTCTTAAGTGAATTAAGCATTTTGAAGAACTCATCAGCAAGTGTAATAATGTTACTTGTCGTCGTTTCGGTTCTAGTCAATTGCATTTTCTTCTGCATTGTTTCATTTTTATCATTTATTACCCAATCACTTCAACCTTCGTGTAATTATCCGTTTATTATCTATGGAAGCAATTATTTGGGTCGTAATGACAAGTGTAATGCTCAAAAAAACTGGTAATTATGACTCAACGCTGTACCTTAAAAAGTCAGCTGAAGGCAATCAAGCGGTTGTTCAATCCTCCTGTTTTTTTCACATTATTTTATGTGTTTCTTTGAGAAGTTACATCATCACATTACATTTGAACTTATTCGAATGCGATGAACACTTCAAAGCTCTCGCTGCGAGAAATCGTCATTCGAGTTGGCTCAATCAGGACCGTACTGGTTGGTGTATGCAATTAGTGGTACCAGGCAGTGCCCTGGCCAAATGCTTTTTTTTTGCAAGAGAGGTGACTGGCCCAAAGAGGTCCAGTCCAAAAATAGCTGCTGAGATGGTCTTTACTACGTTCAGTTAGTTCATCCTCCTCTTCTCTGCTTTTTTCCCCATCCTTCCTTTTTCCCTTCCTTTAACCTTTACTTTCTCGTGTTTTTTTCCACTCACTGAGTGGGAGGACAGGTGCGGCGCCCCCTGCATCCCCTCTCTTTGGCTATGCCATTGTGGTACCAGGTTGGCTAGATATGAACGCTAGCCAGTCTGTAAGAGCATTGAACACATTTTTTCTTGAGTATCTCAGACGCGATATGTTAGATAACAGCAGATAGCAGCACGATTTGATGTGAGGTTTTCCAATTGATCGCGTTTGATCCATTTGGTCGACCGAATGTTTTTCTTCAAAAGTTCACGAAGCCAAATTAATCATTGCGTTAAAGTTGAGTGAAAAACGCAAAAAAAACGAATCTGAAAACAACCTCAGTTGTGTGTAATAATGTTTACCTGGATCGTCGTCTATCGATTAAAATCCATTATTAAGCAATATCAGATGGAAAACATCGTCAAATCTCGCACTCAACGCTGAGAAATGCGATCGGTTTTGTGTTTCGCACTTTCCAACGATCGTTTCATAGCTAACGAAAATCATTTTCACGCTATTTATTGATGCACATTTGTTGCCAAACATTTCTTCAGTTTTTCATTCTAACACCGATATTAATATGATCAGTATCAACAAATTCCAACAGATTCAGTCAGTAAATAAATTGATTATTTACGGAGCTTACAGTGAACTGATCGGGAGATCACTGTGATGACTCCGAGTTTTGGATGTTCGTGATCAGATCAGGAATTTTGTTGCTGCCAAAGAACTGATTGAGATCGTTTGATTAGCAGCTGGAAGTGATCGTTCTAATTTGTTGTTTTTTCGTGGTTTCAATTGTTCATTCCACTAGCAATTCATATGCTCGGTTTGATAAGCTGATTTTGGGTAGACGTAACGATGATGACAGAAAGAGTGTGTCAGTCAGTTGATTGAATAGTTTGCTTGTAATTGACCACGAAAATTGACTAGTCCAGAATGATTCGCTCACTTATTGATGCTTTTTCATCAATGGGCAGTATAGTACTTATTGTGGTAAGATGCAATCGAATCTCGAGGATAACGTTAATACGGTAAATTGTTCCAGTAAATATTTCGATTAGAACATCAACAGACAGCCAACCAGTAATCCTCCCACCAAAAAAAGAGTTCGTTCGCCTCGAAGAATCTCACAGCCAGCCCAAGGGTATACTTATATATTCAGCGCAGTCTAATTCGAGTCCAACACAATCAGTAATCAAATGGAACAGTCCTCCAATTCGTTTTGAAATGAACGTCGTCTGTCGAAAGTCGTCTATTCATCTCATCATCTGTTGTTCATTTCACATTTCCATCCGTTATTGGCCATTCTGAATTCATAAACGTGCAGCACTATGAATGGCTTGCCCCATTGCACCATCTAATTCTCTTTAACTTATCCATTTCTATGAGAAGGATCATCATTTGCCTAGGTTATTGAGGCTTAACTTCATTCGTTGGAATCACCTTTCGGTTATCATTCTCCATTCGGGTGGATGTTGTTCAACCAGGTGATTGCTGTCAACTTTTCAGCTAAATATCATTCAAAACTGATTTTTTGCTAAAGATTTGGACGTGACTGATGCTCTAACTTCAAATTATGATCAAAGCAAAGTTCCTTCAAAGCGTACTTACTTCCTGAATGATGTAACTAAATGAAATTAGTTATGAGACTACTGGTTGGCCAGCAGATTGCTTCATCGTTCAATTACTTCATTCAATAGTATTTTGAAGTTCATGCGTATGAGTTAAGCTTAATGGAGAAATCACAAATACTGCGTTATATGCAACTAATACGATTTGTATCCTTTACTCATATTACGCCTAATTGTTAGTAAGGTAAAAGACGCTATAAGTGGTAATATAATATTGCTGAGTTGCATAGTAGTTATGCAACATTTTAATCGGTTATTCAGTTCTCACCTTCTTGCTCAGTTATTCAACGATTACAAGATTGTTTTTCGATAGGATTTGCTTTCGTCGGTGCATTGACGAGCGATTATGTGCATTTGATATCACTGAAAATTGTGAGGAAGTAAGCGATTGCGCTGATCGCATTAAGCATTTGCCAGTAGAGTAATTCGGTGATACGAAAGGCTTGTCGGATGCATTGTCGCCGACAAATATTATACTTTATTACCGAGACGCGATGCAGACGGCTGGCTGCTAATTGTCATGCACTAGATCACCCAACTGGTGCTGTTATCTTTGCATGATGGTGGTCGTCTCTGATTGTAATCAACTAAGAGGATTGGCTATCCACCTGGGACGGATGTGCGATTTCTTAGAAATCCTTACAAATAACCTCCAAAGTTGTGTGGTTGCTTTAGATTGCTTCATTTGCGCCATCTTCAGTAGACAGACAGCTGCATGAATTGTTGAGAAACGATTCCAGCTGATTTTGATCCACAATAAAAAAGGTGCAACGAAAAATTTCGTTTTTTTCTTGCAATCTGGGCACGATCGTGTTTCGTCTAGATGCTGGCCAAAATAATAACGATGAGAGTATTGCGATCACTTTAATCAATCTGTGAACTTATCTCTAATTTTATCATCGCTATCCTTCCAGCTGAACACATTTCATCCAAAGTACAGCTGAGCCTGTACCTACTTGTACCTGTACTTTAGTAGAAAAACAAAGCAAATAGCACGTGCTGATTAATGCCCTCAAAATTTTTGAATTCGACAATTTCAAAACTTTTCAAATTTATCGTTGTATTCTCTCAACAAGAGTGAAATCGTTTCATTTGCATTGATGTTATCGTCATCAACGAAAAAACGTGTATTTGATGAAATATTACAATCAATTCGAACAAATTACCAACTAATGTAGATGATCAATCTTAAATATGTCCACTTGAATAACGTTTCGAAACAGTAAAAAAGTCTTTTGAAAGTGTTCACACAAATGAATTTTATTGAACAGTGAAATGAGTTAATTTGTCTGATTGTGAGTGGCACAGGAAACGCGCTATAATCGATTGAGAATGTGCCCACAAAATCAGAAAATTCGCATTGAAATGTGAAATCTCTGATTTGGTGGAACACCATAATCTCATTGGAATATTGTTTATGAATGAATGCATATTTTTCGTGACTAACCGAAATTCCATCCTAAACTCATCACAATATCGCCCGTCGAGTAACGTATGATTGTAAAGTGGCTTAATGAAATGTGTAAACCGAATAATCGTTGCCTTGTGATAAACAATACCTGCACCGAGGTGATAATGAACTAAAGCGATATCTGACATCCAACTAAGTCACTGTTCAAAGAGAATTGATAGATGATACGTAAAGTTTTGATCAGTGATCATATTGTGTGCCGCATGTCGTTCACATCAGGCATCACATCAGTTTAATAATGACACTTGTCTGAATAATGACAGTTTAATGATAATACTCATGACAGCCATCAGATAGAGTCAACTGGTCATCAGGTGTATCAACAAGCAGCTGATAGAAAATGTTGGGATGAACTCGACGATATTACTTTACTGATGTTTTGATAGGGCTTCGAGAAAATCCACCATATACATATGTAGGTACAAGGATGTGCCTACGTGTACAAGTATGGATGCACTTGGATGCACATATGTATGGGTGAAAGGTTAATCCTTTACTAATCGGTTGTTGTTGATGTAGTAATGGAAAGTGAAAGAAGTCGAGTGGCCAAGCAAGAACTGAAGATATTGCCAAGCCAGGGTGGGGATATCTATTGGGTGGCAGCTGCTTGAGGAGCAGTGATGATGGTTTGTTGCTTGATGTAATGCTTATGTGGTGTTCATTAACGATCAAAATATAGAATCGATTGTTTTTGTTATTGCGATCGTTTGTGGATTGTTCGAAAAGGTGAAAATGTGTTTGAAGATAGATTGCTTTTGGAAGATATCGTGATGGTGCAAGGACATTAGCCACTATGAGCCGATATCACTCATTGATTGATCACTTGCATCCCCTATGGCCATATCCACATTTCATCACTCAATCGTCAAATCGTCACGTTGTTTGCGTTCATTCGAAACCATTCTCCTCGTACTTTCGTTTCCACGCATCATCGTTCAGTTTCCTCAACTGATACATTAATTATATTCTGTTCGTTTATTCATTTGTTCAGTCAACAATACTTGATTACAATACTTGATTATGATCACGCACATACAAATATGCTTCTTTGTGATCACTGAATATTGTGAGCATTTCTCTTCAGTTGAACTATCGCAGAAGATTCATCCGTTCTGTTGTGTCTGATCAAATTCAGTAAGTTCAATTTGGTGAAGCGCTAGTAGTCAAATTAATGAATCATGAAATTCAAATGAAAAGCCAATCTGGATGAATATTAAAAGCGAATTTTAAAGTCTGAATTTTGATCTCTCTTTTCCACTCTTACGTAATTGTTTTCATAGGAAAAGTTGATTGTTTCAGATAATTTTTTTCACTCAATCAATTACTTCATTGATGATAATAAATCATTGATTCTGGCAAAATCGTCGCATAAAAAGTCTATTTAAAGAACCACTATTCCACAGTCTTTGCTATTCTTTTGTGATGTGTCTTTGTTTCTGATAGTATCAATCAAGTCATCATCAAACTGAACAATAATGAATAGCATCCGGTGATAAGATCATTATAAAATCAACCACTCGCCCGCCCAAATCACATTTCTTATTGAAACAATCTCACCACCAACTTATCACTCTGTTTCTTCTCAATCGATCACTGATAGTGAGTCAATTTATTATCAGTTTGTTCACTTCTTTCATACCCCCTCTCCTCTCCCCTCTGCTCGCCCGCAGAAATATTTCGATTTATTGGGAAGTGTTTTGATCTAGCGATTGATTGCATTTTCTGATGTTGATGACGACTTTTCGGCCCAATAAGGACAAAACATAGAACCAATTACATTGCAATCCTAAATTTTCTATATGTTACTCGTCTCACGCGGACTAACAATAAAACTAACCGAATGTTGATTCTATAAAGTCAAGTGCTTTTTGGCTCTAAAATTCCGAGGATGTGAATGCTAAAGTCAAAGTTGCTTAGATAATCCGTTATTCATAAATGCTATTACACGGGAACTTAGCAATAATTGATAACAGTAACTAAGATATCGTCTGTTAATGATATCGCTTCTAGCGTGACGATGGAACATCGTAATTAGTGATGATTCTATTCCTGTTCCAGTCAAACTGTTGTATTGCTGTTCTATTCCAAGTAATAGACGGAACAGTTCCCGAAAAAAACAGAATGTGAGGGATAGATCGGACGGAATAGAACCACTGAAGGCTGGAATACGACAAAATACCACAGTTTGCTGAGAGTGTACAATAGAAATATCACTAATTATAATGTTGGTGATTATCATGAGCTTTTAAGATTTTCAACTTTTAAGATTCGCGTTCGTTCGTTCGTTGAGAGCAGAGATGGATTTTGATCCGCATCATCCGAAATGGCAATGTTGTTGCTGTCAGCTGGCATCTGGTCTGACCATCTTAGCTGCCTTCGAAATCTTTTTGTCGTGTTTAGTCGGAGCGATTGCCGCCTATTGCACATTTTCGACTGCATTAAACGATCCGGTAGGATTTCTGCTAATTCACTTTATTTATTCAACAATCATAAAAAATTTAATGTGAGCGCATTGCTGTGCTCGATTGTTTTAACTTTATGCAGTTGTATGATTGTACTTAGAGTCACTTTTCAAATCATATAGAATCGCTATTATTAGCAAATTGATTGGATGAGTTGATTCGAAGAATTCAATTGAATTGGGCGTTGAGCAACGTTCAGGCGGCAATAAACGACGTGCCGTATTTTGCACCAAATTGTGAACATAAATCTTCGAGGTTTTACTTCTTCATCGTGTATTTGATGGGCAATTTCGCAACGACACACTACGAGAGCGATTATCTCGAGTGAAAAACAGTGCTGATGAAGTGTGAGAAAATGTGCTTGCGAGACAATATATTATCAAAAGTTTCAGTCAGAATTATCGTGGTTTGAGGTGCTTCTGTTGCCAATGTGTGTTTTATATGCAGTCACATCGGCTTTGCTTATTGCCGGCATTCGACATAGAAATGTGCGTTTCTTTTGACTTAATTTATCACCTTTCGAATCGTCATCAGTTGAAAATGCTAAATCGTATTGGTGTTTGATGCGTAGCTTTTAGAGTTCGAGAATTTGCCAAAATCTTACGAACGCCTCCTTAATAAAACGATTGTCTTTTCTTATCTTTTTTGATTAACTAATAATATTAACTATATGGATGCAGTTGTGGTCACTTGAAGTGGATGAAATGAGCGAATAAGTGGAAACTGATTCATCCAGCAATCATTAGAGCTTTTTATCAGCTTCGAACAGATAAATGTCATCTTCAGTGATATTCAGATTCTAAATCTTCTAAATCCATAAGATCAAATTTCTTTTTAAGGCATCGCTAATGTATCCAACTTTGGCAGCACGAGCAATATTTGTCGCGTTCGTGCAAGCTTTCGGTGTATCGACGGTTGTAAGACCGAATGCAACCACTTCAATCCACACGACACATTTGGTCAATGAAGATGGTCAGTGGAAGCCTGCATCGCAACGTGAAGTCGGTTCCAACTTCATCAGCAATTCCATATTTCCAGCCTCGATCAAATGCATTTCGTACAAATGCCCAGAAAAAAATTAAGCAGATGTATGGGCAAGCAAACGAAAATGAACGTAATTCAGGAGAAGAGCGTTGAGAAGTTTCCATGGAAATGACTACTCTAGAATGCACCATTCAACTATACCAAAAATCTATCTTGCTTCTTTCACTGATTGGTTCATCGAATCAGCAACCATGATTGTTGTATCCACGGAGCTTGTAAACAGATCTGTTACTTCATAGAATCAGTGACTAATTTCACGATTCGTTTCAGAATCGTCATCGAACCACACAAGACGAACCATCGGTGGCGTTGAGATTGGTCTTCTTGACGTTTCTAATGATCTTCATATCAATATTTGTTTTTTATACGATCTATTTGGTGGTGCGTTGTGTGAGGTTCATTAATTGTTATCGCCGTCTACAAATTAGACGTCACTCAATTATTATCGCAGGACAGATTGGTGAGTGAACATCCAATCATTCACATTCGCTGATTAGGGTATTTAATCGTTTGATCCATGGATATCACTCAGAAAAGAAGTTAAGCATGAGAAATGGACAAAGCATTCCATTTTCAGTGGTTATGTTATGTTCATCAGAATCGGATGAGTTCTAGTGAAATACGTGAGTGTGTCTGGTCAAAAAGGTTTTGGATAATTTTCAGATCCAGAGTTGACGTGTTCAGGACAACGTCGGCTATCAAGGCTATCCAAAACCTCGAGGTGACCAGTATGACAATAACTGGAGTTGTTGTATGGTTGATAGGAGAACTCGAAAATATTCTCCGATAGAACGATAACTAATCAATTGCTTATCACAAGTGCCTTGTGCAATAAACTGACATTTTACTATGATTGTTCGATCGCCTCTTTTGTTTTGTGCTGTTATACTCTGTCTTGTTCAATAGAATAAGATTTATATAATATATTTCGTTGATTAATTTTATCAAAATTGCATAAAATCTTATGTATATAGCCGAAGAATGAACTGAAGTGATGGCCACAAAGCATGTTTCCTGGAAATTACTCATTACAATTGAAAAATTATTACTTCGCTGCAAGTCATGTTCATGTGCAATCAAGAAAGATGGAGCAATGAATGAGTGTTCAACACCAGATTGAAGTGTGATACCGTGAACAGTCGGTTGACTGAAATTTATTTCAATCATGTGAACATACACATGCAATTTAGTAATTCAGACCACTGTAGAATTTGAATTTTTTATACTGAACACATTATTAACAGTGAAGTACAATAGGATTTCATTGTTCTATATCGGGATGTCTTTAATGTTTTTTGATACATCCGAGCAATCGCAAAGCCGGGTTTTTTTTTTAGCATCACAACAGTTTCAATACACTATTAGATTGAAACGATTCTCTGCTACCAGTAAAGGATATACAAGTTATCAGGACCTCAACAATCAGGAACGAGACTGCGACTGATGTGATCTGGGAGACTATATCGAACGGAGCGAGTGAGTGCATGTTCATGAAATGCATCAACACAATTTATATACAATTCCTATGACATTTAGAGCATTATCATTTTTCAAGGTATCACAAAAAACATGCTACATTCAATATGATGTTTCTTACCATACAATTAACTCAATATTAATCGACAATTCTGCCATAGTTAACACTCGTTCGTGCAAATGCACAATTACTTCTGAATAGATGAACAGGATTCCAAGACGCGAGTGAATGTTAACGTAGAACAATTCGACTTTTTATCATCACTACTAATTGACAAGGTGAAAGTTATTATCATTATGAGAGTATTTTGATGATGATCTGCTGACATATTTCATGGTTCAGTCAAGCGTATTCATGTAATAGTCACCTCTGTGAACAGTGCAAAAAAATTTGAAATGTGGCAATACCAGTTAAAAAAATCCTTATACTCTCAGAAGAAAATGTATATAAATTGAAAGGACAGATTTTTCGATCATCCACTCACTTGCTCCGGTCGGTATGGTTTCCCAAATCAAATCAATCGCAGTCTTCTTCCTGATTGCTGGGATTCTGATAAGTTGTAAGTTCTGCGTTCATTAGCTCATGACTGGTGCAAAAATAGTCTCTAGAACTGCCCCTTCCTGATCCAAGAGGGAGAACAAATGCTGCTGAATTCTAACCATACATGCCACATCTGGCTGACCAGAAATCTAACGTTGGACAAAAACCTTCCTAAATCCATTGAACATCTCATCAAATATCTTTTTCGAGCTGGGAAAAGCTACGCGAATCCGTAACTCAATGTGTTTCGAACAGTGCTAGCTAAGTCTTGCACCTTTACCCAAGATGATAGGATTAAGATGCTCTTTCTATGAAACATTCTTTGTAGATGCGGAATCGAATAATGCAGCAGGTGGATGGGGTGGATCTTCAGATGCTGGTTGGAGTAGCTCGCCGAAAGGAAGTTTTGGAGGATCTTCAGGAAGTGGCTGGGGCGCGAATCTGGCAAACAAGAACACTGATTCATCAAACAAGAACGCTGACCAGAAGATGCAAATTACAGGCTGGATCACGGCGCAGTGAATGAGCTGTAAACATTTGTGTGATGTAATGGATTTAAAACTATGCGAATGCTATAGGAATAAAATCATGTTCACGTACTCGTTAGTCATTCTCATCACAGCAAATACATTTGCGCAGGTAAAAGAATGCAGTGAAAATTTCGTCAACTGTAAAATCTTGTCAACAATTCCCAGTAGTCAGTCTATCGGCTTAGCACTTTTTGCGAGGTGAATGGTAAAAAAGTAACCGATGGAATGTGGACTGACCAAACCTAGAGTTTCGAATATCCAACGCAGTCAGAACATCTTTTTTAACAACGTATCATCTTCATGAAGCCTTGTTCAAGCCAAACATTGTTTATGTATTTCATTAGAGTGTCATCAAACTAGGCCACTCCAATTCTCTATATAAATCACAAAGATTGCACTGTCCAATATCGACATCGTCCAACACCACTTCATCCTCACCAAGATGAACACAACTCTTATCGTTCTGTCCATATTAGCTGAACTATTCAGCATCGTTTCAACTCAGGTATTTGGAAGTCGATTTATTTGCGTCGATATCTATCAGTGCCCTTGTTAAAAATCAATCATGGCTCATTCCTCTTTATCTCAACTCTTTAGCACATTAGTACGCTCAGAGATTGTTAGTTTTGATAGCATGGAAGCAAAGTTTTCAATCCAATGAAGATTCATCAACCTCCACAGACATCAAATCACCATGCGCCTCATCAAAGAGGATTACATTCAAGTAATTCATAACATTTACAATTTGACTTATATTGTAACTCAAGCGCTGTTAAATGTACAGTTTCTTTCAGCAATATCAAATTCAGCAGCAGAATCCATCATGCGTCAGTAGATGTACGCAACAATGCGTTCAAAATCAGATAGAACAATGTCAAAAATATTGTCAACAATCATGGTTTGTTATGAATAGGAATAATTATGTGATCTTACTCAATGATTAATTAGCTTACGCAGTCTTACATTTGGATTAGTTTGCGCATGTTGAACTCTCCGCGGTCATGCATTCATTACATTTGCAGTGGAATTTCAACGAGCCAGCAATCATGGTTTTATGGAAGCTCCGAATGGAAGAACGATCCTGTTTACCTTGGGCCTGGACAAATTTCTTATAATCCACGCATCCAAGCTGATGGGATTACCTATACTCGATCAAAACTATATCAGATAATTGGACGAAATAGTGGAGTAATGAGCGACATTTCGGGAAACGCAATTTGCGTTGAAGCTTGCATGCCATCTTGCAAACCACAGTGTATCGCCAACCCACCAGTTATACCCAAACCTCTTCCAGTTGTTCCTCAACCTATGCCTACTCCAATTGCCCCAAGACCTGTAGTATCACAACCTAGAACTTGCATCTCAGTGTGTATGCCTACCTGCAGTCAACAATGTATCAAAAGCCAATCACAACCTTCACCTGTCGTACCCCAACCTGTTCCTCTTGCACCTGAACCAGTTCCGATCGTTCCCCAACCTATGCCTGTTCCAGTTGCTCCAAGACCTGTCGTATCACAACCGAGAATCTGCATCTCCGTTTGTATGCCCACCTGCAGTCAACAGTGCATCAACAACCCACCGCAGTCTTCACCTGTCGTTCCCCAACCCGTCCCTCTTGTGCCTGAACCTATTTCGGTCATTCCTCAACCCATTCCTCTTCCAGTTACTCCAAGAACAGTAGTACCACAACCGAGAATCTGCATCTCGGTGTGTATGCCCACTTGCACTCAACAGTGCATCAACAACCAACCACAACCTTCACCTGTCGTTCCCCAACCTGTCCCTCTTGTGCCTGAACCAATTCCGGTCATTCCTCAACCTACACCTGTTCCAGTTGTCCCCGGACCTGTCGTATTGCAACCGAGAATCTGCATTCCAGTGTGTATGCCCTTCTGCAGCGAACAGTGTATCAATAACCCACCACAACCTTCATCTGCCGTTCCTCAACCCGTCCCTCTTGTGCCTGAACCTATTCCGGTCATTCCTCAACCCATGCCTCTTCCAGTTGCCCCAAGACCTGTCGTATCACAATCGAGAATCTGCATATCGGTGTGTATGCCCACCTGCAATCAACAGTGCATCAACAGCCAACCACAACCTTCACCTGTCGTGCCTCAACCTGTTCCGTTTGTACCCAAACCTCTTCCAGTTGTTCCTCAACCTCTGCCTGGTCCAATTATTCCTCAACCTACGCCACGGATTGCTGTGCCAGAACCAAGGATCTGTATTGACGTTTGCATGCCCACATGCAGTGAGCGATGCATTATCAGCCAAGTAAACCATCCATCATACAGTCGCTAAAGCCGAGGCACTTCGCCTGCCCAGATTCCGCTATGATCCGATCGAACATTTGCACATCAATGCGTGTCATCCAGCAATCAATGTCAACGCACCCACATTCTCTTGCTCATTAATATACCGGCTCAAATGATATTCAGTGCCCTCAATTATTTTGCGAACAAGTTTTTGAGGTTCTTACAAAGCAAAACAACCAATATGTATTTGTTCTCTGCAGCTGTGTTCTTTTTTTTGTATATATGGCGCCTGTGAATTTCATCAACAGTCATAAACAGTAGCTCAATAAATCTTTGATGTGTTCTTCTTGTGAAGAAGTTCGCGGTGCGGTAAACACTGGTCTTACTAGTGTGACACAACCAGAAGAGGGTGTCCTGTCTATCAGTTTTTCGCGATGTAAACAACCGCAGTATGACCAGAGGCCATACTGTAGCTGAATTCCCCCAAACCTTTCGGTACATAACTACAGCAATGACGATCCTAAACTCACTGAAACCGATGGATACTGACAACTCGTCGATCCTTTCGGCTTTTGTGGTAACACGTGGAAAAATATTTATGCAGCTGTCGCGCCACGCACCAATTGAGCTGCCTCACTTACAAAACACCACCAAACCATGCCTAGCATTGCTTCCCTTCAATATACCTGGCGCGATAGCATCAAAAACGCGGTAATGAACAACGAGAGAATGAACACATGAAAACATGAAATAATCACAAAAACAACAACACGGAATAATCACATTAACATTAACAGCATCAGGACAATCATGCAAATATTCACATAAACTTGAGATTTCAGTGTCTACACCTTGTGCTAGCTATCAAGAGAAAATTCAAAATTTTACGCGCAGCTCAAACCTCTATGCACAGTTCAAACCGCAGTTGTCAGCCCCAACCGCAGTCATCTAGTTCAACCCTGGCTCGAAATATTAACTCTCTAAAGTGGTCGACTATTAAGAACAGAGGCGACGATTTTAAAACTTGCTGGTATTTAAATATTTTTCCGTTAACAAACCGAACAACCCATAATGCTTCACATCATATTTGAATGGATTTTTCAAGGTTATCAAGTATCTTATTTACACTAACGACGTACAATAGCTGCACTGGCATGGGAAGTAAGGATGTCATCATAGAAGTGTATGAATGCCGGAATGACACTAGCTAATAGATAAGCTTCGGCGAGTAACCACAAACACCTGAGAGATTTCTCCTCATAACACATCTAATAACACTGGAACTTCATTCCAGCTGTTATTAAACAGCACTACGAGGAAAACCTTCTTCGAGTCACCACTCAGCAACTCAACTCTACAGGTGAGTGGTCCAGGCGAACTTTCCAGACCTACCGCTAACTTCATAAGGCGATTCATACCCTACGTTAGTGAAACTCAATTTTTAGGGAACATTTTCTTCTTTTGATATGCCAATACAGCCATTATCAACACCTGAGGTTAGCTCTCCCGCAAACTAACTAATGCGTTATTTTCAATACGATAACTTTAAACTGAGATTCAAGCTCTCGGAAGTGGTCAAATATTAAAGACAAACTTCGAAAGTTGGTGTTCATTGAAAACCTTTCCCCGAATGAAAAGGATATAGTGCTTCTTATCCTATTCGAATGGATTGTTTGAGGTTATTGAGTATCTTAGTAGCACTAGCGATGAATGATAGCTACACTGGCAAGGGACATAAGGATATCATCATAGAATTGTATGAA
Source organism: Anisakis pegreffii (assembly GCA_035041965.1). Classification (NCBI taxonomy): domain Eukaryota; kingdom Metazoa; phylum Nematoda; class Chromadorea; order Rhabditida; family Anisakidae; genus Anisakis; species Anisakis pegreffii. The sequence continues at coordinate 183,005 of JAPYMA010002197.1, forward strand.
TGCCATCATGACACTAGCTAATAGATAAGCTTCGGCGAGTAACCACAAACACCTGAGAGAGTTCTCCGTATAATGCATTTAGTGACATTGAAACTAAGCCATGTGGTTTCATGAATGTAGTCAATGGCCAACCCGATCATAATTCCCCCCTGTTAAGGGAAAGTGCGCACGGTGAGTCCGGGAACCCTCGTTACCCAAGCAAATGCCCGAAGGCACTACTCAGGCCAACTTACGCGCATTCCCTATCCCCGGTCAAATTGGCGCCTTTCCCGGGCCGGGAACGCCCTTATTCTATTGTGCAGAAAGAATGCTAACGATACTCGGGCAAGTATCGCAGGCATATTTCAAAACATTTCTCCCCGATTCGCCGAGACTGCCGGTAGGCGGGGAACGCCTGTCGCATTTACCTAAACCTAGCCCCTCTTATTGGCAGCTCGACGGGTTGGGATCACCCACGCAACCAAAATTTGCATTTTAAGAATGACCATCGACTACACAAATAATATCACATCAGACCTGTTCCAGCTGTCGCTAAATAGCATTACGAGGAAGAAGTTTTTCGAGTTACCCATATAGCAACTCGACTCTATAGGATGAGTGGTCCAGGCGAACTTTCCAGACCTACCGCTAACATCATAAGGCGATTCATACCCTACGTTCGTGAAACTCATTTTTACAGGGATTGTTTTCTTTTTTCATATGCCAGTGCAGCTATTATCAACCCCAATTACAGCTTCTCTCGCAACAAACTAAATATTCTCCGATATAATACCTCTACCTCTGAGGAGCGATCAATTCCGAGAGCCTTTTTCTCAGCCATGACAAGACTAGGATACTGCGTCAGGTTGTCCATAGATAACTAAGTATTCCTCTAAATCACATGCCAATATGGCCCACAGTAACGTTGAACTAACATTTAACTAAGCAAAATCAAAGCCCGCTAATCGCTACACAAACTCAAGACAATATGTGACAAATTTCCAGTCAAGTCGTTTCAAAGTTTTGGCTCAGTGGGCTTATAATACAGTCACAGTCAAGCTAAGTCAAGTAAAAGTTATGACTAACTTACATCAAATTAAGTTAAGCTGCGATAGCTACCTCAGTACATATCAGCTAGACTATGTTAGAGTCCAACGCGAATTCACGTAATAGAGTCCACATTGGGGAAGGGGGGAGGGGAGAACGGTGAGGTGCAGAAACTGAAAAAAAAATTCAATCAGGTGGGATGGGTCATATCTATAGCCAGTCCAAGTCCCTACCTCTGGCTCCGGAGTTAAGCGGGTCGTTACGTGCCGCATCCCTCCTTCGCCCTACCCACATCCCTTATAAAATGTTTACAATATTGACAACAGCGACCGACGGACAAAATGAATGAGTAAATAAATAATGAAAACAGTCATTACAATTTGTGACAATGAGCATTAATATATGCACACAGATCAATTAATTTACAATATTAAATAACAAATAGAAAACAAAATCCAATACGCAGTAATCTGAGTCAGAATTTATTACCTTTTTGCTTTCATAGCAAATTGTTTCACATGCGATTTTTTCATTTTTAAGTGGTGGCTGGTAATACCAGTTTACTAACCGCTAAACTTCTCAGCATATAACAATACGGTGACAATAACAATAACATAATAAAATGATAACATAGCGCAAATAACATCAACAACTGAATTAAAAAACACTAAAAAATCCCCTTCCCGCACCCCCAGTTAAAACATACGAGGCATTATAAACATCTTCACAAGTTTATGAACGGCAATGATAACACTGAACAATGCACTATAATGCTTGCCACTGTATTGTCATCTATTCTTAATTAGTCAAATACAAATAAAGCATGATTTACAGATAATCAAGAACAATTAAAAACATAATCCACAATATTCATCAATGAATTAAAGAATAAAAGAATGAAGTATGCAAAAAATATGAAATATGCAAAAAAGTGGTCACTGACCACGACTTAATTTTATTCTGTGTCCCTAAGTTTAAGTGTGAAACTACCAACCTGGCGCTTCTTTGCGCTACGGTGTCATATTTGTTGAAAAGATGATTGTTGTTGATACATCCATGGGATATTGTTGAATATTGATATTGATATTGAATATGTTGAATATTGCATATGTTGATACATCTGTGAATGTTGATATGCTGAATAAATCCACGGAACATTGATAAAATTCGTCAGTGATTGGGAAACATCACGTCGATCGAACGCTATCGGCCCATCATCATCGATTGTCTTGTCTCGTTATCCGGTTGAGATCGTCAGCACGTGATTCTACCTAGAATTGGATGACGGTTAAATGCTGACAAGATTTTCAAGCAAGTATCGCACTGCTACATTATCCAAAATGTCAACATCTCTATCATTATTATGTCTCTTATCACACAACTGTTTTATATCTCAACCCATTTAACAAAGAATATTCACTCAATACCCACACTTACTGAATAAGCGATAGATTCCTGCCAGATCAAGATAAATTAACAACATTGATTGACAATAAAGTCATTTCATATACCAACAAACGAATTAAAACCTACAGAAATGATTCAATTCCTCACCTTTGATTCTAAACACAAACCAATGTCATACAGAACATAGCAAACCTAACGGAAAGTCCAACTCATTAAACAGACTCCAAACCGAACCTTCAAAGATTATTTATGTTGAGCTGCATTCGGTGTCTCATTCCGGATCGACTGATACCAAATTTGTGATATCTACAAAAAATGACTTCATCGGCCAGAAATCTCGAAATGACGATTTTTTCGGTTTTTGAGGTTCTGAAGTCAACTAGCGCAGTTGCGCTCGTTCAGTGCTATAAGGGTTTACCAAAAACAAACTAACGGTACCCTCAGGTCCGCAAGGAAACACGACTGTTTCTCTCCACCATCAGTTTTTCTGTATTCTCTAGTTCCCGAAAAGTATAAATGTTGACGGATGATTTCAGTCACTACAATAGTCATCTCAATAGTAATAGTAGTAATCTCTAGTAGCTCATTCCAGTGCATTAAGTGTGCGTTGGTCAATGTGAACAAGGAGCTACTATTTAAGGATCACCATTTCCGTCTAGCAGTGCTCTCAAGTTTGCATGTATCCTCCTATCAACCATCCAATTCTCCACATTCTGTCGTTTCGGAAAACCAACTATGTTGTGGGACGGATTTTGCATGATATTGGGATATTGTCGATCATTTCGATAAATGCATGTAAGGATACCTTATATTATTCATTCGGAAGTTTTGTTAAAATTGTTCTTAAGTTTGTTATTGCTAGAAAGCGATTTACTCATCAGAGCGATTTGAATGCGTGGAAATAGAATATGTTGAACGTCTCAACTGTATCAATCTTCCTTTCAAATGCGTCTCTTCTTGATCCATGCTGATGATGATGTCAATGAAGAGCATCTTACATAAGCAATCAGGTATCATTACTGAGAATTGATTATATCCTCATTGGGTAATCTCCAGCGAAATCAAAACTTCCAAATCCAGGCCTCCTTCTGATGATATAATTTGAAATATGTGATCGAATATCAACTTTTTTTACACTTTTGTGTTCTCAGTGGATTGGAATTTCGCAATAGGCTTCTGAATGCAATAGGTCATTCTTACTAATCATCGCAATACTATTGTGGGCCCGCTTCTGTAAGCATGCACCCCACCTGCCCATCGATTTTTAGCTTACGTAAGTCCATCAGGATGGCGTAAATCACTTTTACTTTAGTCACAATGATTCTGCGGCTGCTCTCAGCTAATTTGCATTTGTTTTATAACTTTCAATTAGATTCTACTATTTCCTTGATAATATGAGAGTTCTGATCGATGCCCGGCATTGTATCCGTCGATGGAGTCATTCCTCCAAACATTTACAATGCAGCGAATGCGACATCAGCATCTCATTGCCCATTGACGTTGCATACGTATAGTGAACAGTGAGTTTGTGCTGATCATACTGAGAAACAAATTCAGATCAAAGACACAAAACACAACAACGCTGTCAATCTCTTGAGCATTTGTTGATCTGT
>JAPYMA010002198.1:0-14478 GCA_035041965.1 Anisakis pegreffii
TTGGCACCGAGCCAACTGAACGCTACCGTAATCCAATCATTCGCTGCGAGATATATTTTTGAATCTCTTGCATCCAAATTCCAACACCGCATCACCTCACACCCCACCACATACTTCCCTACTTTTTAAATTATTTGCTCCACTTTCCTTCCCAAATACGCCCTGATTTCAAATCAGGTCCATTCTTAAACCTCAAAAAAACCTAAAATATACTCTCAAAAATTCCAAATACCCCCCATCCACCTACCTCACCCTATACTTTCTTCTTCAAACTCTTCAATCCCGTCCCAAATAATCCTCATTAACTTAATCCTCCCTCAAACACCCCACAACCAACATCTGCAAAATCAAAACCACAACAACAACAACAACTCACCAAATCTCAACGATGCACTAACGAAAAACAAAAAATTCCACTAAAACCCCACGAAACCATCAGCAAATCATCAACAAAACAGTGGAATTCATCATGAAATTGATAAAAAACACATTCCTTTCATTCAATCCTCACATTTTCTGTCACTTTATGTACTTTCACTCAATTAATTAATCTAATTATCCTCCATCCCATCCACCACACCACTGCTGCCTGCCATCGGCTTTCCCAAATCTTATCCAATCCACTCAGTTCATCTCAAATAAGACTCTCCTCTCTTCCTCTCTCCCAGCCATGCCATACCCATATCACTAAACTAAACAACCCACCTAACCTAACCACACAAAAGACACAAAGACCCACCGAGAGAACATGCCAAAACGAGAGAGGCCAGACAACAAGACACTTGCACTATACACCATCGAATCACCACCACTCCAGTGCTCATCACCCACTAACCAGAGAAACACAGAAAAAACCCGGGAACGAAATAGCACTTAAACTCACGCCCTGAACTGGAGCACTGACTGCACTGAATCATGCATAATAGTGCATCACATCAGCCAGTCCCATCTTCTACTGCTATCATGTCAGCCCTAAGCGTGCGTGCGTATCGCTTCGCTCTAGCATCGCAAAGCAACGCTACGCTACGCCTCATCAAGCGTCAGGCGTCAGCGCCTCGGTCCCACCTCTACCGACGTCTCATCTCGTCTCTCTGTCTCCGTCATCCCACCACCCATAGACCGACCCATCCAGCACCCTTCCAAAAGCAACGGTCAAACCGTCCCCACTGTCCGGAACTCCAACTCGAACCACCCCACCCTCCTGCTGCCACCGTCGCTCCACTGATTACTTCTAATCAGGCATATCACAGCCCAGCCACAACCACGTTATGAGCGTGTGCTGCCCGGTGGCGTAATGCCAAATGGCCAGTACCCTCATTGAAACGGTCAATATTAATCTGGACGAGTTCTCTGAATCATTCCTCACCTGTGCCACCTGCCTTTGCACCTACGATCAGGTAACCATCTTACAAACCCTCCATTCATATCGATGCAAATCCTCAAAATTTACTTCAATCCGCAAAAGCTCTCCAATCCTTTATCGAATATTTTGCAAAAATTTCTTCAAAATCCATTTTCTTTAAAATTAATCTTCCATCAGCAATACTTCCAACAGTAGAGCTTTCCGTTTCTTGTGCCCGTTCCTTGCCCATTACTTCTTCTGCGGGTATTTCGAATCCCCAGCAATATGCCGCTCCCGTAAACCAACGAAATTTCCCCAAGTTTCAAAACCAGACCGATGCAAATATCCATGACCAACCTCAAACCTCAAATACCCAACCAACCACACGTCACGTCACGTTTTCATTTGACCACTCATCACGTTTCCTTATCCATTATGCACCATCAATAGCCAAATACACTAATCACGCCATCGGAACCACATATCTTCTCAAATCCCATAATCCAATCACCATATAAATCCAAAATTCATTCGCATTTCCCCTAATCATTCAAGATTTAATCTCATCCAGTTCTCCAGATTCCAGACTCCATTTCAATCCACCCATCCACTCAAAATTTCAGGAACGACGCCGAGCCAAGCTACTACCATGCTCACACACGGTCTGTTTGCGTTGCTTGGAACGTATGTCACAAATCGAACAGGTTAGCCATCAATTAGCCTTATTCTCCTCTCTCCATTTATCCCAAATTCAACGGCAATTTCAGGTTGTGGTACCCAACAGATTGGAATTCCAAAAAATTCACCAAAATCCCAATTTCAGGCTGTCGAAAGTGGTCTATTGAAATGTCCGATGTGTCGTGAGATGGCTCAGATACCGCCGTCGGGAGGTGTTGCCGCCTTCCCGTCCTCATTCCTTCACAATCAGCTGCTGGATCTTATGCAACGCCAACGTCGAGACGTCGTGCCCAACTGCTCTGTACACCAACAGGAGCAACTGCTCTACTGTGAATCATGCGATTTGGTCTTCTGTGAACTGTGTGATTCACCCAAAACGTAGGTTCACTTCACCCACTCCATTCAACCCTCACTAACCCCACCCTCTTGAAAAGTACCACAATATCAGGCTTCCGCAACACTGGTTTCCGTACCGTCGTAATTTTCATCTACCAACGATGGTGGGACAGAAATGCCCATCGCAACCCGAGCTCACACATTTTCTCGAGCTATATCAATGCAAACATCATTCCTGTATCAAGCAATCATAAAATCCAGAGCCTCTCGATTGGCCGAACGCCACTTTCATAATCCCAAAGGCCTTCCCTGAATCCAATTGTCACTTTTCAATTGTTTGCTAACTGACCTCCACATTTTTCCGCTCCAAGGCACCAAAATAAACCTCTAGGGTACCAAACTGAACCTTCCAACGGACCAAACTGAATCTTCCGGCTACCAAATCGAACCTTCCGTTCGCCGAAACGAAGCGTATCACCCAAATTACCCCTCCAATTCATTATTACCTTCTTCAGACGTTCCTGTGCCGAACACACGGTCGTTCCCTTCTCTGTGGCCATCAAAAGACTCTCCGAGATTGTCGTATTCAAGGCGAAGCAATGCGTCGCCAGTCTGAACACCGCGGCGGCAAATGTCGACTGTGAAACCGTTCAGTTGGATAAGAATGTCGATCGTATTGTCGAAGAATTGAATGCTTCATTCCAGGTCGGTTTCACCACCTCATTGGGTTTGGGCTTTCTCATAGGTTTACCCGAGGAAAAGGAAGGGGATAGGCATAACCTGAACCTCCCCCCCCCTCCCCCCTTCCTTCGCCTGTTTGGGTTCCAAACTTTCAAGGTACCAAGTTACCAAATTACACCCAATCTTGTATAATCATAATAAATAACAATAATAATAAATAATAACAATAAAAATAATAATAAGTAGCAATAAATAATAAAAATAATGTTTTCCCTCCACCACAAGTCACGACTCTCTGCAGGAAGTGAATCAGTTGGTCGAGAACAGACGACGAGAGCTACTAGACAGTGTACGAATGATGAGAGACCAGAAGCGAAAGGTACTCAAAGATCAAATGGAAATGATCGACGCACATCGAAAAAGGTCTGTTGCATAGATGGAGAGCACCAGACAACGAAACACTTAACCAACGAAAATAGTCCCCTTTCATATACAGGAAAGTGGAGGGGCAAAGAAAAACGCAAAAATCTCTAGATAGACCATTTTTCAAATGCTCTAAAAATTTTTTCCGTGATTAATGGATTTGTCATCACCACCGCACATCACATCACGCCATACCCCACAAAATAAATACACACAATTATTATGACGTCATCATCACCACCCGCGTCAAGGAAATAGCACGTAATTTCGAGAGATCATCACCAATCTAATTTTCTCTCTCTCCCACGTAATCTTTTTCGTCTTCCGCCTCTCATTTTCCCACGCTCACTAACACCGCACCACAGGCTCTCTCCGTCTCACGCCATCTTTATCGTCTGCTCCCTGCTCTTTTCCCGTACTATTTATCGTGTTAATCTGTCAATAAACACACCTGAGTGTGTAACCGTCGGCAGTTCCTATCGCGATGGAATGAAATCACCTCTATCATCATAAAGAACACAATTCAATTAATTTGTGTACTACTACAGTCGCGTGTACTACTAAAGCCTCATACCTGCACTTTACTGCATTCACACTTCCACACGGCTTTAATCACCCTTTAATTATTATCACTACATTAAAATTGTCACCTTCATTATCAATTACTTAATCACCTTATCACCATTACTATCTCCGCTGTTATCACTGCCCACTGCCACAGCATCACAATCTGCGAATCTCGCGGTACTCAGTCCCAAGCCACATCCGCTTCATCCTAATTACTATCATTAAGCCGTAATTATCACCTCCATTATCACCTCTTATCACTAGCACTACACCTCGTTTATCATTGTCACAAGACCACTGGTTGTCATTCGGCTCCAAACCACACCGTTCCACTTCAAATTAAAACTGCCAACTTTACCACCTTATCAGTTACGTTATCACCTTATCACCAGCGCTATCTCTGTTGCCACCACTATAACACCACTACCAACGAATCTAACGGTACCCATACGGTTCCACGCTGCACTACGCCTCACTTCCCTTCCCATTTCAAGTATCCAATTATTTTCATCTTTCATATCATTATCAGTCACCTTATCACCCCTTATCACCACTACTACCCTCGTTATCACTATCGCATTATCACTACCAACGAATCTGCTGATTTCTACCCATTTCCAAGCCACATTGCTACACTTTCCATCCCGTTTTTCACTGTCATTACCATCAATCTTATCATTATTATCACTATTCTTATCACTACTGTTATCACTATCACTCCTTTCAGACTGGAACGTGAGCTGGAGAGCTGTCAGGTGGATGTCCGTGAAATCGGCGCCCGTACCAGACGCGTTATGGCTGCCACCGAGGAGGCGTTAACACTAACGGATCCACGCGAGAATGCCTTCCTCAAGCTACACACCCAACCCAAGAAACTCCTCAAAGGTTAGTACTAGTCTCTCTCCCCCGGTCCTCCAACTAAGAAAACAAAACTGACCTGGACTGTATATCTTATAACTTCCCAATCTGACAATATCAATTTACCCACATTTTCATCAATAACTCAACACTAATCTTACTACCACCATACAACACATCAAAAACCAACTCCCTATACCTCTCACAAACCATTAAAAAACCCATCAAAACAACCAAAATAACCCACTCCAATTCAAAATTCCGTTACAATTTCAATCCCAAACTCAGCCTCAAACCGAAATTTCAGAGATGGGTCATTCGCTGAGTCAATTCGGTGCAATCACCGGCTCCACCACGTTCCCGTCCCAGTGCACACTCACCCAACATGACCCAGCCAGTACCTACACCCAAACCCAACTGCTCCTGCGGACTTTCGACGTCTCCGGCAAGCCTCGCACCAGCGGTGGTGACCCGATTAAGGTGGAAATCACCACTCGTCGTCGATCCCCACCACCACCTCAACTACCACCAACGTCATCAAATCATCGAACAACATCGACGACGAAACCCGTCGGATCGTGATCAATCCAATCGATGCTCCCTAAATCAAGATCCAAACCACGCCGACTATTCAAACTCACAAGATCGGGACCCAGTTCGAGTCCGAGACCGAACTGGCCATGACCGCAGTCACGACCAATCTAATCACCAACCGGCTCCAGGCGGCTCAATACGCCCGGCCCAAGCTCAAGTTCCAGATCCACCAGACCAACGACGAGCCAACAACACTAGCAGCAGCAGAAGGCCACCATCAGACTCCCTATCAAATTCCTCCGCGTCAACCCCACCACCACCCACTACATTCACCCAGTCCCATCTCCACCAAACCATCACCAGCTGCAGTACAGCATCCATCAACACCAACATCATATCAACAACCAATCACACCGACTCGAATCACGACTCCAGTAATCACTCAAATATCAGCCACGAACGATCACGATGGATCAACTCTGCCACCTCCTCTGTCAGCGCTACTATTAATGATAACGATGACGGTACCTACACAATCTCCTTTATGTAAGTATTATTATTATATACCCTACAATTATCACATATCTTATAGTTACTCCTCAATCCATTAATACGAATCCTATATCTCAATATAATATCATAATTAACATTCTAATTAACATACCCTAAATTAATACTAATACACTGATATATATCTTAATTAATTAATCAATTACAGTGACAAAAAATAACGCAACAATAACGACATAAAAATTCCAAACAATATCAGCAAAATTCCACCATCAAAACAACCTAAAATTAATTTCAGTGCATACGAGGCTGGTGAATACGACGTACACGTCACCATATTTGGACGACCTATCAAGAATTCCCCCTACACAGTCGTTGTGAGCGGACATCATGCACCCAGGTGGCAATTCGGCTCGTTCGGTTTGGGTGAACTGCAGTTGAAACAGCCAGTCAAGATCGTACAAGACCATAAGGGCTTCTCCTACATCCTCGACACGGGCAACAATCGAAGTTAGAAATTACTGCATTACTTTATACTGTATTACCAGATTACTGTATACATTACTGTATCACCAAAATACTGTATACATTACTGTATTACCAAATTACTATACCACATTACTGTATCATCAAATTACTGTATACATTACCACACATTACTTTATCATATTAGTTATATTACTATTATCCTCTATTTGTTATATCATACTCTTACTTATTATACAATCTAAACCACCGTTACTATATTACTTGTACTGCACGTTACTAAACACGTTACTTATTACCAAATTACTTCACACATTAAAACTATTACTTTTACCATATAAGTAATATAATAATTACTACTTCAAAATACATTTCCAGTCAAAATGCTCGATGGAAACGGTGAGTACCTGGACGATATTCACAGTGAGGCGTTGAAAGACGCAAGCACCGTCGGTATGACCATCCTACCGTCGGGGGACATCCTAACCCTGAATTGGCGCACCAAAGAGATCACCAAATGCACACATAACGGTGAAACGTTGCAGGTGCGCTAAAAATTCCCCGAAAATTTTCATATATCACCAAAAATGCCCCCAATAAACCTCACCTAAACCTGAAATCACTCCCATCCTGTCGGAAAAAAATCATTTTCCATGAAAGAAATCCCAAAATCTGAAAAAATTTCCAAAAAATTAAACCCCACATCTAAAATTTCTCATCTTCAGGTCATGAGCTTCTCTGAATTTATGGAACCAATCGATATAACCGTTGATAGTCGAAGCCGAATACTAATCGCTGACACTGGATGCGCAAAGGTAAGCACCAAAATCAATTTAACAATAAATAATAAAATAGATAAATACAAAAATAATAATTATTAAAATCAATAACAAATTATCAAAAAATAATTAACAACAAATTAAACAACCACCACACCGACCCGCACAGCATCAGCCACAACAATGAAAACAATACGCACACCTAATTAATTTTATAACAAATTTCAAAACCTCACTGGGGTGGGGACAATTCGCCAAACCTAATACCAAAATCTCGTGAGGAAGGAATCGCCACACCAAACTGCGCAGGACGAAACGCCAAACCCCAAATTGCCAATTTGGCACCACGCCAAACAAAAATTTATGCATATCCGCGTAAAACATACTAAAATCCGCGTATGAAACTCGTAAAATCACGATATTTTAAATAAACACACGTAAAAATCAAAACATCCTCCATAAATAATCCCAAAATCCGTAATATTCTTCACAAAAATCCCAAAAAATCCCCCAAAACCGCGTCAATCACCACCCCCTTTGCAGATATTCGTGTTCGATGCCTCATTCAGGCCACTGTTCAGTTTCGACGTTGGCGCACACTGCGACTCCGCACCCGTCACTTGCGTCTGCATAGGTCTCAACGACGAGATTCTCGTCGGCACATGCTCTTCCCTACTGCTCTTTGATCCCGGAGGTCGGTCGGAGTTTATTTTTTGACAAATTTTTTCAATTTCAGGTCAATTTTCCACAATATTTCACTCACCCCTCCCCCGGAGAAATACCCCCCCTTTCCGGGCCCGGAAAAATAAAACAAGACTCAAACTTCGGACCTCAGACCCCCTCTCAAAATACCCCCGAGCACGCAATAATAACAATCCAATGACAACAAATAATAACGATAACCACAATAATCCATCCATCAACCCGTTTCCCAATATAAGACCGTTGTAACAAGACCGGATGCATTACGGTCACAACATTTTAAAAATCACCATTAAAAATTAAACATTTCAGGTCGTTTTCTCCGGGATATCTCAGTGAGTGCCTCCTCGTCCACCCTGCACCCGGCCTCATTTCCCCCCTCCCATCGATCTCGTTTTCGGGTCACCGCCTGTGCTGTCTGTCAAAGCACTGGTGATATCATATCTGCGGTCATCGACGCGAAAACCAATCGCGCTCATCTGGCCGTCTCTCAATATAAGGTGGGTGTACTATGACCAGGTACCATACGGTGCAGTGCCTCTTTAAAATAAACCCGTACGAGTTCTATACCGATCGCAATACTTTACTCAAATTCACTTACTTAAACACCTTACTCAATTTTACCTACAATATACTTTACCTTATCTCCTATTACTTACTTTACTTACTGCTATATCTTCACTTACCTAAACACCCTGCAATCTGCACAGCCCCATACAGGTTTACATCCTGCCCGGGGTTAAAATCTGGGTCAGCCATACCCTCCCTTCATACACATTCCTCGTAGATCAATCAACACATCGTCACAAAACAATCAAATTCAGTTCAAAAGATCAAAAAATTCAAATTCATTCCCTCATTAACCACGTTCATATAACACGTCTACACAATAAGATAACCTAAAATAACGCAAAATAACATCCCTAACCGATTTCAGGGTTCGTTCGTGTTCGCGTTGGACAGCTACGGGTCACGACTGCGATGTCCTTGCGGTGTCCGAGTGGGTACACATCGCTGGACCGGGATGTGTCTGGTTGTCGACTCCGCAACGCATTCCGTCAAAGCCTATCAGTTTCGGTGATAGGCGTCCAAACAACCGATTCACATCAACATCAACATCGAACACAATCACTCTACAGCGCAAACCAAACCAAACCAAGCCAAACTCAATCAATATAATCCGACTAGGTTCCGCCGATGCCGTCCTATCGGTGATTTTGCCGCATTCCCTCTCCAAACCTCCCATCCATACCCCTCTATATCACCAAACATTCTCGTAGATCTCTCCAAGACGTCTGAGAATCTACTTCCCTACCCATTCCTGTACCAATTACTGGTTAATTTAAACCAGGAAAGGGTATAAGAACCTAAGAGATTTCCGCGGGGAAGAGGGTAAGAGGCAATTCAGGTTCGGCGGAAGGCTTAGCACACAGAAGGCGTACATTAACCTACTTCAAATCACCGGATACCCAAATTAAATCGTTTCACCATTACCAAAAAATACGACGAACATAACAACGAACAATATGAAATATAATTGGAAATGGAAAACAAAACGAATTCCACCACAGCACCCAAAACGCAACCACACAGGAGAAACGCATCGAACAATAATGAATAACACAAAAAATATTTTATGAATAAAGCGTGCGCGTGGGTGCGCTTGCGTGTGCGCGCGCAATTCATGGGTCCCGACACGAATTACAGTATGCGTAATTCGTGGCAGGACCCTGACGCTCTGCTTGAATGGCTCTTTGGGCGCGTGATTTCAAATGCGACTCGATTGCGTTTCTCGTAATTTCGAACATTTTGCCTAATACAGCGTAAATTTCCCCGGGAAATCAAGCCTGACCTGGAATTTAAGCTATTAAACCTGAGTCTACCCTCAGCCCGAGCCTTCCACCTAAACTTGAATGCCCACCTCTGCCTCAAACTACCGCAAAGCGTATAGCTTTGGGAATTACCCGGGTACGGAAATTACCCGAGTAACCGAAAATTACCCGGGTATCCGATACTGCCAGGATGCCTAACTCAACCGAAACTACCCGCCGCGTATACCGCAACCACCTTAAATCAGCCGAAACTACCCAAACACTTGAAACTACCGGGATGCTCGAATTACCCGCGGGTACCTAAATTACCCGAAAAACCGGCTAATCGGCGGAATACAGTGCACCTCATCTATCGCTCACTTATTTCTTAAATATTCCAAGCTGTAATTCATCACTATTTGGAATTTCACAATCCTACTTCCTACTTCTAGTCAGTCAATACATCGAAACGATTTCATTTCAATTGTAGTAATAATAATAAAAATAATAATAATAATAAATATAATAAATTGCTAATAATAATAATAAATAATAAACTATTAAAAATTAAACGACGTCATTAACACGCTGATACCAATACAGCAACTAAAACAATGATAAGAACACGACGCACCTAACTGATAAAAAATCTTGATAAACCTCGGGGGTGGGGACACTTTGCCAAACCAATCGTCGAGGAACGAATCGCCACATCAACGGTATGGGACGAAATGCCAATCTCAATCCCATCCAGTTTTAGGTCCTCGAAAACCATTTACACACTCCCTTAACTCCTTACTTGCCCAAATCGGGCAAATTTGTCCCCGGGGACAAAACTGACCCCAGATTAAATCTCCCCAAAGCCATCCCTTCCGACTCCGTACCAAACATCCTCCCAAATCAACAACGCTCACTATCACTACCATCGACCATCCCAACCTTTGGCAAAATGTCCCCTCAGATAAATTGGCAATTTGACCGTTCCCGTCCAAATCCATCTCTATCCACCCCCCCTCATTAAAATGCACCACATCGCCTACGAATAGCTCCAAGACCTTGCACAAAACAACAACCTTCTTATTAACGATAAATAACCATTTCAGTCATAAATATAAATCAAATGAAAAACATTTCAAAAAGCAACTAAAAATAGGAATTTCCATCGCAAAACACCCTTTCCAAATGGAAATCAAACCAAAAAAATTTAAAAAATTTAAAAAATCAAACGCCAAATCAAATAAACCTTTAAAAAAACACGAAACCAGGTAGATGGCAGAATGTGGATTAAGACGGCTCAAAAATATTTTTAGTCACAAAAAATATCCGCCCGCTTCCTAAGGGAGTTCAGCTGCATTCTGGGCAGAACCCAGGCTTGGAGTGCCGGGTAAGAATTGCCCTAGTGGGTGGGTAGGGCTTGCTGTTTGGGTAAATTGGAAATTGTCCGCCTCGCCTCGTTCTAACCTCCCTCCAATACAAAAAATAATCCTGAAGAAAGCCCGGGTTGTTCCATAAACTACCCGCGCGGGCAAGTAACTAAGCAAATAATCTGCTCTATCAAAGGATTCAAGCGGAAATATAACGATATTCGATGAAACGTCAAAGAGAAAAACACTCGACCACGCAATCCGTGAAAATAGTACTAGGCTGCAATGCAGCCAGCGAGAGGATCAGAGAAAAAAAGATATTTCAGCATTGCTTTCCCACAAATTTTCGGGTAAAAATATTTCCCTTCTCCAAATCGAGAAGAAAAAACATTTACCACAGTGACGAGAACACTAACACGACATTTGACAGCAAAGAAAACTGGTGACGACCATTTCGCCAAATGTTCGTGGGCGGAGCTTTGCACACCCATTGCCAACACTAACGAAAACTCGCCAACAAGCTCCGCCCCCCCCGAAAAATTGGCAAAATTGCCCCACCAACTTTCCTAACCGCCTCATATCAACATAACAATAATAACAATAATAAAGACAACAACAATCGTAATAATAATAATTATAATAACAATAATAATAATAAATAATAATAATAATAAAACAATAATAAAATAAAATTATAATAATAATGATCGCAATAAAATCTTGATCCTTTCTCTCCCTAACATCGAAAAATATCACTCAAACCAACTCGTACAAATCAAACACAAAACACCAAACTACAAACTACACCAACACCAAACTTCAAAGTTCACTCTTCAGTGCCTTTCCCTTATAGTAATTGAACGTATTGGTCAGTGTCATGCCCATCTCATGCATACAACCGTGCCCATACACATATCCCAGACGAGCCAAAGACACCGGGTCGCAGTTTGCCAAAGCGCCGCTCGCGAGCCACACCCCGCTCAGTGGCGTCGCGCCGCGTCCATAACACGCCACGAACGTGTCGGCGGTCAGTTCGTAAGTGTAGCGTTCGAATTCGCCGTGTCGGAAGTTCGCTCCTAAATTTCAGTTTTGCAGCTCAAAATTCCCGAAACAAATTTCCCGGAATTTCTCAAAAAATTGAAAAAATTCCCGAAATAATTCTCAAAATATTGAAAAATATTCCACAAAATTGAAAAATTCTTTCCCGAATTATGGGAAAACAATCTGAAATTTCCCAAAATCTGGGAAAAATTTTCCAAAATTGGTTCAAAAAATGGAAATTCGCAATATTTTCAAAAAAATACTCACCGATTTTAAACGACTCCTTATTCGCCCCGTTCGGACTGAACGCCAACCTGTGCACGTCACCATTCAGAACGGTGCACGTAATGTTGGCCCAGTGCCAACCTGTAATTTTTCCATTAAAAAATCAACCAAAATCATAAAAATGCTTTCACCCACCCCCTTAAAAAATTCCCAAAATTAAGCAACCCCTTAAAAATTCCCAAAATTGATCACCCCCTTAAAAAATTCCTGAAATTAACCACTCCCGTTCAAAAATTCCAAAACACCCCTCGCCCTCCATAATTCATCGTACAAACTACAAATTCAAACAACACCATACTACAATACACTACTACACCGACATCAAACTACAAACAAACAAAGTTCAATTTGGCAAAACGTCACCACCTGAGAATCCGGCCGTCGCGTGCGGCGCGTGCAGCACCACAATGAATTCGGTGGTCGATGCGTGCAGGAAGTTCACGCGCACGGACAATCCGCCCCCGTACGCCGCCTCCCACGGCGAATCGATGATGTGCTGCGCATAGGAGCGACGCAAATCATTGCGCAGCTTATTCACGTTCGACAATCCGCTTGCACCTGAATTTCACGTGATTTTCATGTGGGCGCCTGAATTTCACGTGATTTTTCAAGTGAGCACGTGATTTTCATGTGACTTTCACATGAGCACGTGACCTTCACGTGGACAACATCAGAACACCACGCACGCCAATCGTAAACGAAACAAAAGGCACCCGCCTAAACTCCCCCCATTACGAAGCTGAAATTTGCCCCACCCTGTCCAAGTACCACATTCCAAGTCTATGCTCCATAAATATACCCACCCTCAGGCCACTGGCATATCGCCAAGTCCCGCCCTCATTTTGTTGGCTCGATGCCAAATCCCGCCTCCAAACCATGTAGGCTCATCGCCAAAACCCGCCTCCGAACAAACATTCAGCAACAAATAACAATAATAATAAACAACAATAAATAATAATAATAAAAATAAACAATAATAATAATAACAATAATAATAAATAACAATAATAATAATAAAAATAACCGAACCAACCCACCATGCGCCAACCCCGCCAGTCGTCTAAACTCCTTCGGTGAGAATGTATACGATTTCCATTTCAGTACGTACTGCGTGGCACTATACAAAATAATAGCGAATATAATATACCGCACGGTTCGAGTGAAGAAGAATGCCATTCTGCCAATTTGCTCACCTTTTCTTCTCTGTACCTCTCCTGAAATCGTTATGTCTAGCTAGCGGATTGGGCCGTTCGACCGTTACCGGCGCAAAGTAACCGAATAAACGCATTAATAATTAATCAATAATAATAATAATATAAATAACTATAACAATAACAATAAAAAAATAATATAACAATAATAATAACTATAACAACAATAATAATTACTATAACAATAATGGTTAATAATATATAATAATAATAATAAATAATAATATAACAATAATAAATAATAAATAATAATAACAATAAATAATAATGACATTCAATACAAATTATCACCCTACTCCCTATACAAATACTATCTATATTTGAACACCTTTCCACTGCTCACTACAATGTACTCTCCTTATTCGATAACAATAAAAATAATAATAAATAATATACAATCAATAATAATAACAGTAATAATAATAATAATCCAATACAATATTAATAATAATAATAATCAATAACAATAATAATAACCATCAATAATAAAGTAATATAAAGTAATACAATAAAGTAATCAAAGTAAATAAGTAATGATAAAGTAATAAATAGTAATATAATAATAAATAATAATAATAAACAACCATTTTCACCTAATACAATAATAATAATAAAGTAATATGATAACAAATAATAATAATAAAGTAATATGAAGTAATATAATAAAGTAATAAAGTAAATAAGTAGTGATAAAGTAATAAATAAAGTAATACAACAATAATAATATAATAAAAATAAACAACCACCCCACCCAACACCCAAACCACTGATAACACCACTAAAATCCATCCGTCAATCATGACAAAATCACACAAACAATTAAAAAATCTAATGACAGTACATGTGAAATTGAACGAAGTATATGCAGCC